>JAQGBH010000389.1:0-53623 GCA_034698265.1 Sminthurinus aureus | reverse complement strand
TTCTACAAGGAAATCAATTACTTGTTTGTGACTACTTCGAGAAAATTCAACTCCACAGCCAGATAAAATGAACAATACTGTCACACTACACGAATATCATATGATCTACGAACTATATCTGCATTTATATTTGTACATTGTACATAGTATGTACAATAGAAAATGGCGGTTTGTCTTTTTACCATTTACATGGAATCTTTCTGAAATTCCAAAATTAATGCATTTACCATATATTATTATTACATTAGCCAAAGTAGGAAGAGGGATGGAATTTGAAGCAAATCTAAGTTTTATAAGTACTTTATAGGACGATAGCTTTTGAGTCTAGAATCTATAATCTAGAGTCTTGAGTTGGAGCCAGTTTAATGTGTTAAATGATTGAATTAATGTCCACTACTTAAATGCTGGATATTGTACCGGGAAAAGTGTACATAAATGAACTGTGGGAGGTGATGATGAAAGGGCTTTGTAGGAAAATAGGAAATAACATTAACTGGCTGGCTCTGAGAATTTTTGAATTAACCGAATATGTATGAATGTATGTATGCGTACATATGTTTTACAGTGAGCATTTTATCTCCCTATAATGTATAATAAGCCTTTGCTGGGTACTGGCTACTGGATATATTCATTAGGTTTTTATAGAATGTGAGATATTGTTGTGTAAGATATTATCTGTATGATGTATGTAAAGTGCAAATGATGGAATAAAGGGGAAGGCGGAAATTAGCTAAATACGAAAATGACAGACAGGTAGCTCATTTCAAAGGTTCTATACTCTGTATTAAATGTATGACGGTCCTTTAGAATTTCCACATCACGATTCCTATTTATTATTTATTAAACAGCCCATACAAAACACAAAACATACTACACAAGACACACTCCAAACTACAAACAAAATATGTGAAAACTACGCTATACAAACTTTGTTTGTTGTTTGTTGTCATCATTTTGATGTGTGTGTGTGATTTTCTGTGTGTTTACGAACTGAGAACTGACAATGGGAATGAAAATGGGAATGAAAATGAAAATTTGTTGTACAATTTACATTGCACATACATGTGAAAGAGAAAAGACTATTTAATTTCAAAGTTCCGTTTTCCTTTCTCTTTGTTTTCAGCCTTTGATAGTACAGCCCGCTAGATATGCCCTGGAGTATTATCGTAGACTGAATGAAGCGTCGCAAACGACTCGTTCTCATAGAAAGAGTCAGGATGTGGGTCTCAATAGTAATCTAACAGCTACATCAATTTCAACAACAGCGGCTATAACTTGTACAACAACAACAGCCTCCTCATCCACATCTACAGCAACAATAACCACTTTGCCAAACAATGATAGTAATTCCAATTCCACCTCCAACTCGAATCAAATCAAAACCAAGCATCATCAACTCCAGAACCAGAACCACAGCAGTAATTTATGTGATAATAAAATTCCGTCCGATCCAGGTAATGTGAATAGAACAGTGTCTCGTTCAAACAGTGTGTCTATGCCAATGTCCATCCTACCGAATTCTAGTTCTAACTCTGAAGCGATGGTGACTTGTTCTGGTGGAGTTGGTGGTGGTTGTGCTACTGGCACTAGTAGTGGTTTAGACTCTCCAACAAGGATTAATCCAATAACTTTAGCACATCGACGTGCATCTCAACTACTAGTACGATCTTCGGGTTCGGGTTCAGGTTCTGGAAGTGTGACAAGTCTCAAATCCATGACGATGCGTTCTGGTCATTTTACCTCCTTTCCAAGTCTAGAAGACAGTGAGAGAGAGGGGGACTCGGATGAGGATGAAATTACGGAAGTAGCCGTGAGTGAAAGAGCTTTAAAATTTAAAATTGCGACTGAAAGTTCCTTTGACTTTGGATCCAGTCGAAAAGGAAGTCGAGAGAATAAGAGTGAATCAAGTGGACAGAGTGGATCGGGACAAAGCTCATGTACAACCAATAATATTATTGTCAATGTGAATAAAGATATCCTTAGTTGTACTACTACCACCACTTTTATGAGTACAAATGATGTTGTCAAAGATGATTTACAACATTCTCTTCCATCATCTCATCATCAACATCCTCATCCTGTTCAACCTTCTCAAAATCAAATTATAAATTTAAATCAAGCTTCATCCTCTTTATTTAGTACAATCACTTCACCTACCAATGAAAGCCCTTCTAGTAGCAGTTCAACTCCGTGTGGGGGAGTTGGAGCAGTCACTATTAATTCAAATGCCAAAGTTAAGGCCAAAGAATCATTTTTCTCGAGATTAAAATTATTCACTGAACGACTAAGTATTACTACTACAAATACGGATTCAAGTGGAGGAAGTGGAGGAAGTACGGGAGGTAGTAGTCCACCTGCTCATAAGGCAGCACAATCTCAATCTCAGGGATTTAACTACTTTCGTAGAAGTCGAAAAAGTAGTAGTGGAGGAAAAGGCAGTGCTTCCTCACCAATTACATCATCTCATCATCATCCTGATTCAGACCGTCCTTCCTCATCTAGTTCAATTGTTGCGGCTATATCAACACCATCTCGTTCATTCAAACATCGAGGATCCAATTCCGACCCAGAAGGGATAGAAACTGAAGAAATTCTAAGGCGACGTCTACGCCATCATACTTCCGATCATCATCATACTCAAAGTGAAGGAGAACGGGATTCCGAGCTGGGCTCACCTGACTGTTCACCTGCTCTAAGTCGTGCAGATAGAGGAGATGAAGCAAAATCCTCATCAAGTTGGAAACAGTGTGGTAGTTTGGACAGGTAAAATTTTATTTATTGCCATAAAACAATGTAATTAATAAACAAATTAAAAATAATTATTTAAGTTGGTTTGTTAAAATGATATATTATTATTTGCATTCAAATTCTGTTTTGTGGAAAAGAAAAATATTTATGGTTATCCATTATTTTTTTCAGTATTTTGTCCAAAGAGGAACCAAAGAGATCTCCAGCACGAAGATTAATGCTTCCAAGATTCTCATCATTTGTACATAAACGTACTCGAATGGGATTTATCCGACGCTTATCCCCCAAAAGTTCAGAACATCAAAGCTGAAAGTTTTTTACCTGTTGTGTTCGTTCAACAAAACAGGATTGACGAAATAATGAACACCTACAGAGGAAGAAATATAAATGAAAATATTATACTATGCATATAATATATTTATGTTCTTATAACTTTTAGAATATCAAATATCATACTTGACAATTGACAATGCTTATGACTTATGACATAGTAAAGTATAATATGTAACTTTACATATAGGTTTATGGTTTAAGTTTTAACTGTAATAACAATAATAATTTAATAAATCATTCATTTAATATTTAATATATTGTTCATGATACTCGATAATCACAAAAAATCATCTGTATCAAGGCTAATACAAATGTTACAATATTTTGACGAATGAGGACTAAATGATTTTTTAGCTATGAATTTTTCCGACATCCTAAAATCTACAACATGTCATTTTTGTTTTGTTTTTTGAGTTTGGAGCCTGTTAATTTATTTTACCTTCAATTATTAGGCATACAAGAAAGAGAGAACGAAAAGCCAAAGATACAGATCAATTCAACTGCCATGATATTTAATTTTTTTTTGGAAAGTTCTAGTCATACCATATAAAAATATTAAAAGTTGAGGATTATCTTCCTGATATTTATATATGCTCTATTTAAAATGTCACCTTTAACCTTCAAACAGTAAATATTGCAGTTTGCAGTGTTTAAAATGTAAGAAAAATTGTATTTAAAAATAGTTTTATGTGTACATTAGATTTGGAATGTAGGATTTCTTAACATATCAGTTATACTTACTACTCGATCCTTGATTGAATACACATTTTTTCGTTCAATTTGTCAAAGCAAAAAACATGTCATTTTAGCGCATAATTATTAATTATTATTGATTAACATTATGCATTATGTTTATGTTATATATATGTTATGTCATTCAATATAAAAAGTAAAATAATAATAATGAATAAATATCATCTATGGTAGGTTGTAAGATGTAAACTAGTAAAATAAAGTCTACATGAGTGTGCTAACTTTTGTGCTATGTAAATATGTAAATATTATAGATATCTACTACCTACTAGAAGTAATAATGATAATATTTTAAATGTATGTATAATATAGTTATATTTGTAAGATCACAAGAAGGCTGCTGATCATTGCTGGCTCAATTGATAAATGCAGTTTTTTTTCTCAAATACAAATACTGTCGTTGTTATTACTGTTCTTTTTGTGGTTTTCAGAGGTCAAAGGTAAATTATATAGATATTATATATTATATATTATACTCACATAGATTTTAAAGGTAATGTAAGACTTTACTGTAGAATGTTGAAGGTATGGTATGTATATGTACGTGTAGTGTGTATAGTAGAGAGTAGATATTTAATACTTGTTTTTAAGGTACAATGTCGTAGCTATAATTTATTTGAGAAAATCGACATGCCATCGAAAAAAACTGAAAACTTACTCATTATTTATTGTGCAGCGTTACACATGCAACATGCAACAAAAGGTATGATTGAAAATTGCAGCCTCTCATTCTTTTTATTTTTCGTACATCACATTCACTTTAAATACGACACTGTCAGAATGGACTGTGGAGAGGATTGCTGACAAATTACATAACAAATAACTAAATAGAATCAGAAAATGGGAACCATCAACACAATATACAGTACAACACTACATGTATACAGTATGATATAAGTTACTATTATCCATAGAGGTATTAGAATACCTCTCGTATTCGTATTACCTCTATGCTATTATCAAAATATCATCATCAGATTTGAGCCCATAATATGGAAAATTCAAAATACAATCAGTGGTAATTCAGTCAACGTTCATCATGACCATGAAAAAATTGTTTTTTAAATAATACGTGTGTAAAAGTAAATCATAAAACAGTATACAGCATGATGTATTATTATAGCCAATGTATGTACAAATTGTTGTGTATATATGTGTGTGTGTCTTTGTATTCGAAAAATATCCAATATCCTTCTGACGTAGAAGGGAAAATTTTCTCCAACTCAAACTTTTTGTGTCCCATAATATAGGATATCGTTGTACATTATATATTGTGTATTGACTATTGAGTAGTTATGCTATTATTACTGTTAAAATTATTATGACTAAAAGTAACTGAAAAAGGTGTATACAAAATCCTCTAGTATATTGAATATTAAATTATATAATATATTATTGTAGCATATACAGTGTACAGTGTACAATGTACACTTTGTATTGAAAAATGGAGAATGGAGAAAAACTCATATCACTGAAAAGAAGAGAAATTATTATTATAAAAAAAATAAAATATTACAGAAATAATTATTGTTATGAATATTTAAAAAAAAACAAGAGTAAGCCAATGTTACAGAAAAAGAGAAAAATATTATATTATACATTACACATACAATCGTCGTTTGTTGCTTAATAAAATCTGATTCTGAGAACATGAACAAACTATACAAATCCAGGAAAATGTTTAATTTCACTCATTCGTTTTATAGAGCATGAAATAAATAAACACGTGAAATGAGAAACAGTTTGGAAATTTCATATTGCTCATCGCTCTCATAGTTTTTATTGAATTAATCAAACGATAAGGTTTTCTTTTGTTTTTTGTTATATTTTGTCCAAATTCAGAATAATGTTTTTCCTATATTTTTAATATTTGTTTTTTTCTCTCTTGTCTAAACTCTAGATTCTAGATTTTAGACAGCGAAATCCAAGACAGTATTAGGATGAAGAAATCTTTGATTGAAAATAGCCGGAGAGGCTTGAAATGGAAAATGCTCTATCGGCAATGCATGTACTTTGCCAAAAAATACGCCATTTTTACTTATTTTGATCTCCCAATGCCAATGACTGTCTAATGTGTTCAGGGTCAGTGGTGGCGGAACAAGAAATGGAAATTCAAGTTGTACATGATGATTTAAAGGATCTGTTTGTTGCTCCTGTAAGCGATGTTCAGTTTGCTCATGTTCTAATTGAAGAATAATCTTTTGTGGTGAAACGGTTTCAACTAGGATGGCATTAATAAAGTGAGCATAAATGAGTCTTCTACTTGGTAAGCTCAGTATATTTCGAAAACTAGGCTCGTCAATTTCATAGGGAATCAACGCCGTGAACTTTAGTTGTTCTAAATTGATGAAGTGAGGGAATCTGGACGTAAAGGAATGGAATTCTTCCGAATTATTCGTTCCTACTGTCAGCTCAATCTTCATGAGACAGGATGGAAGCATATGAGCATTGGTAAAAGAACCTGGGATGGTTTCTCTAAATTTATTTTTTGATGTCACCATGATCTTGCCAAAATTAATATTAAGAGTTTTCAACCTTTCAAATTCAAATATAAACATAAGAACATAAGAAATAATTTTAATATCTTATAATAAATGTACAAGCAAGTTTAGGTGTTCATACAATAAAAAAAAATCAAGGGTCAAACTTTTACAAGTACAGGTAAAAAATAAAAGAAATAATTTAAAAAAAATTACTTTTGACATACTTGTTGCAATTCTGGTATTTGGCTAAATCATGCTTGAGCGTTTCTTGCAGTTCATCCTGTTTTGAAAAGGTCTCTTCATAATTCCCTAATTTTTTTAAAAGAAGAATGCCTTGGGCTTGAATTTCTTGGAGAGTTGAAGTACAATTCCGGATGGCGATAGCAAAACTGGTTAAGATGGCTGGATTCACATAATTATTCACAGAATTTCCTCTACAAATCAGCGATACGGTTCTTCTTTGATGAATCAGGAGATTTTCAATCCCATAAGTATCCGTAAGAAAGGAGATTTGTCCCAATTGAACTTTTGCAAACTCCTTTGAAAGTTCAATGTCCGCTTCTGTTGTTCCCACAAAAAAATTGAAGCAGCTTCTATTGATCACTAGAGTATTTAGTGACGTATGGTTTTTGATCATGAATTTGGCTAGAGTTGTCAATTCAAGTTGTTGACCAAATCTCATCATTACCTCGTTGTGTTCAGGATATGGCTGAGTCAACCTTGTTGTTAGTTGCTGAGTCATAAATGTGAATTCAAACGGATTCTTTGTACTAAAACTTAAATGGCGGAGTGAGCTGGTGTGAATGGTTGTTGTAAGGAAATCCAGGATGATTAGTTCATCTTTTGTTAGTATTCCAAAATTTTCAAATTCCAAACTCCACAAATGTTGCAGATGAATTGGGAGGAGAGAGGTGATATTGTTATTATTATTTTGTGGTAAGTATCTTTTGTATTCATCTAGTGAGACTGTAGTAAACTTCAAAGTTCGGATATTGGGACAGTGTTTTAAACAGATGAAGAGATTATGGAGACAGGTCACTTTTATAAAATCAACATGAAGGATACAAGAGCCAGAAACTTCATACAGCTCAACTGGAATTTCGGAAAAATAATCTTCAATGATGAGTTTCGGATCTGTCCGCCGTATAAATTCATCCGTGTATACCATGTCACGACGAATGAGCCTAAAACCGGAGCTTCTACCCAGTTGCATCGTACCCAGCTCCATTAAATCTGCATCAAACATGTCCATCTTTGTATTTCCTGTTTGGTGAATGATGAAGAATCAAGAGGCTCTGTTTTCTGTTTACGGGTACAAATTCTTTGGTTCAAAATATTGGTCTCTCGTTAGTTTTTTGTTAGTTGACATGATTTCTAAAACTGTCTTACTTTGTTACTTCACATTTCAATTTTGTCGTCCGTAAGGGATGATACAATCAATAATAATACGTTGTCTCAATGAAGCAGAATCAGTAACGTTTCCATTTATTTAACGAGTTGTGATAAATTGTTATTATAATGACCTTTCAGTTTTCAATTTAAAATTTTGTGCATTCATTATTCACTACTCACTCTATTTGATACAAGAATATAGAAGTAAAAGGAGCAAGGAACAAAAATTGATAAAAATATACCTCAAACTTCAAACCTCAGACGTGTGTACAAAAAATGACAAAACCTCCTACACAAGAAATAAAATACGAAACGAAAAAGCTGTGTGGAATTTGAAATTTGAAATATATAATTTTGAACTTTGGACTTTGCTTTTGACTTGTCTTATGATGTTTTTTGTACCAGTTTTCAGTGGTTACCTATAGCACCACTTAACAGAAACACAACATTTTCTTTTCCACACACATGTAGTTTTATGACACGGGTTAATTCAGTTAAGGACAGTTTCATAAATAAATTACATGTAAAAATACTTTTCACTAAAACTAGTAACAAAAGCACCTTTTATTCGAATACACATTACACATTGACAACAAACATAAACATAAACATGCGTACATGAAATAAAATTCATGTAAATTCTGTAGAGAAGAAGAACACTTTATTTCAATGCCAATTAAAACTTAAAATCACAGACAGGTGCTCATAATATCATACCCAAATACGGAAAATACACATGAATAATTGCCGAGCTTAACAGTTTTTTAAGACAACTGACTTGGTACACTTTTCACTTTTCAATCCTTTAATCTCAATACACACAATGTACAGTGCACAATATTCATCATTAAGTCTTGATTCTTGATCATAAAGTTTATCCATTACCCATCATTTAATTGTACTATTGGCGTATATGTATATACAAAATCAGACTTGAGGTGTGAGCGAGGCCATGCAAAATTTTTGAGTTTTTGACTTTGAACGATGTGTACTAGTAACTTGTGATAAATTTTACACTCTACACAATAATCCAGTGTCCACATTCCACATGAACTCATCACAGTGTTCTAATAGATCTCCAGAACTCTGCCCGTTCTGGATGTGGTTCATCTATCATTTGAGGATTGTGGTTGAGTGTCAAGTACTTGAGCGGTCCGTCCTTCCCAATTGGTGTAAATTTCGTACCTCGAAGGCTCAAATCATTTCTGCAATTCCAAATTATTAAAGAAAAAAATTCACACATGGATAGGTAAATGCACTATGCACTATCCTGAATTCCTGAGGTTAAAAAATTAAAATACGTATAGCTCTATTATTATTAAGTTCAAACTAAACTAAAAACTGAAAAGATGTAGAATACTAAAATACTTACACATTTCCCTTAGCAAAATCTGCCCATAATTTTACAAGGTCCCTTGAAAGCTCATGATCTTTTTGACTACTTTTAGGGATAAGTAGATCAAAATACATATACGTGGAATCGGAATGATGTACACCTTTTAAAAAAATTAAATTAAATTGTTCTCAATGGCAATTCAGTTGTACTTGCGTAATAATTAATAATAAATGATAAGTGATGTTTGCTGTGAAATACATGTTATTTTTTCATACCATAACGAAATGGCTCTTGTCCTAGCACGTACTCATAGACAAAATATTTTCCAAAGGCTAACAGTCCTTCAACCCACATATAATATCGATTTCTTTTGATTTCTGCCAGAAAAAATTGGTTAGTTGGTCCAACATGGTCATAATAGTACATGAAGAATTGTGGTGAAAATTTTCTCTGGATTCTTGCAACTTCTCGAAGACCATTCAAAAATGTACTATCTGAGAACATGTCCGTATATCGTCTCATTTTTTCTGCTCTACTAATCTTTAAGCTGGCTCGCTCTTCAAATTTCCCAGGAAAATAAAATTCCCAAATAGTTTTGGCTGTTCCATTTTTCTTCATATTAGATTTCAAAGAAAATGCCTTTTCAATACAGGCTTCAAAGTTGTCTTCAAAAAACTTAAAACCTTCATCATCATTGTGAAATGTCAAGGTACTGAGCAGTCCTTCATCCTTTAACACTCCACCAATCAAAGGGATTCGGTGTGCTTTTCCCTCCTTTAACAAGTCCACTGGATCTCTGGTAAGAAATGCATCTTCATCATCAAGTTTCTCAATCGTGGGTCCAAAAATATGACCGAATCCAATGGGATGGAGGAGATGTAAATTTGTCTACAACAAGATTAAAAAACAAATAATATTGACTATAAGAAATATTATTGATTTTATGTCAATGATTTTTTATTTATGAAATCTTTTACTGTAAAATGTAAAAATAATTTCATACCGAATCTTTTGTATACACACGAATTAGTTCAGATGCAGGTAATTTCCTGAGACATTCCGTCAGCTCTCTGTTGTTTTCTGTTGGACAGCCTGAATCCTTAGCAAACGCCTTAGTTTTGGCTACAGCATCTTCAGAGGATGCGAATCCCCACGGCACCGTTGCAGTTCCACTCATCAAAATAGCCTTGTTAAAAAGTCCACGGGTTTGTTTGGAGATTGTGAGCAAATGGGTACTAACGGAGCCGGCACTATCTCCAAATACAAGTATATTCGATGGGGATCCACCAAAGCTTTCAATATTCTCCTTGACCCACTGAATAGCTAGTTTTTGATCTTTTAAACCCATATTTCCTCGAATATTATCATCACCGGTGGTGAGAAAGCCGAAAACGGAGAGACGGTAGTTTAACGTTACCAGAATAACATCTTGATCCATGAAATAAGATGCTGGGAATTCAAACGATGAGAGCCATACAAAAGCTCCTCCATGGATGTATATCATGACAGGTAGTGACCGCTTGGTTTCACTTCCAGTGCTACTGCTACTCACACTTGATGAGTTGTCCAACTATACAAAATTCAAAATACAAAAAACACAATACAGTAAATAGAAAAGCGCTTATGCAAATATAATTAGTATAAACCATCGTTATCATGAACGATGAACATGGGAAGAATCTGGATTATTTTCTCAGGCAGTCATATTTATGTAAAATGTAATGTAAATACGTAGCTTTGATTCCTTGATATAATTTAGAGACAATTGCTAAGAATAAATCGTAGTACAATGTGCATTATTGTACCAAGTTTTTGTAATTATTTTGCACTCAACTACTTACATACTTTTACTACTACTTATTAGTTATTATTTTATTGAAAAGGAATCACTCCTCTCCCTACTTAATTAAAGGTTCACTTGTTTCTGCATCCATGAGATATTTAACAAATTGTCTTTTTGGAGTTTTGAGTTTTGATTCCCTGAGAAATTAAAGTGGAAGACATACTTATTTAAATCATGTTGACGATAACAATCATGAATCATGGTAATTTGACTAATGAGAATGGCATAGTGGGAGTAGAACAATAAAACCATAAAGTATATTGTAGATTGTGCAAAGTATTAAAAGTAATGATGTTTTACAGGAATTACGAACTACCTTTGGTACGTAAACGTTGAGGAATAAACAGTCCTGTAGAAAAAAAGAAAAAAAATGGAAACATTGCATTAAATTGGCAATCCACAATCCACATGTGAAAATCATACACAAAATTCAAACATGTTCTCAATTCTCATGCATGCAAATAAATGTACATAATAATTTTTGATTTTTGGTATATTTGGAAACTGTCAATCAAAAACTAACCTCATTTCCAATGTTTAGGTTTGATAAAATTTGAGCTTGCGGACATTCTTTCCCGTAATAACTGCCATCACGAATTCCATCCCATTTTTTCACTGGTACAGGTGACTATTTAACAACATTCAGAAACAAAATTAAAATTAAAATCATGTTCAACTTCAAATCGAAACAAAATGAATACATGATATATTTTGTATTTTAAATTTCATAATATTATTACTTTTAGTACGTAGCACAAATAAAAAGAACCTTTGTATTTTTTGTGTACATGTAACTTACTGCGAAA
Organism: Sminthurinus aureus; assembly: GCA_034698265.1. Lineage (NCBI taxonomy): Eukaryota > Metazoa > Arthropoda > Collembola > Symphypleona > Katiannidae > Sminthurinus > Sminthurinus aureus. Next base: position 41,929 of record JAQGBH010000389.1, on the reverse strand, counting down.
CGGAGGTTTTTCACCGGCGGTTCAGCATACCTTTATAAAAAATACAAATGCATGTCTTTATTGGCTGTCAGTTTTAATATTTGTATTTTGTATTATACTACTAAAATAGGATATAGATCAAAAGACCAAAGACGACTTACGGAATCCGAAGCCAGGACTGGAATTCTCGTCCATCTCTTGATTTAGAAATGAATCCTTGAATGCGTCCACTCTTCGTCTCAATCACCTCTCCCAGTTGAACTTTGACAAATTTATCGTATAAATAATAGGAAAATATCACAAATACCAATGGAAGCACCACCTTCTTCATCTTCAGACTTTTTATATCCACAAAATACAAACTACGGCTACGACACTTTGATGACTGTGTGTAATATCTTAGAAATCAACATAGAAAAAGAATAACAACTCTTTTTGGGCTAGCTTTAGGCTACGTAAAATTACAAAACTCTAGTATTTTGCAATATCAGACTGTCTATTGACTGGTCATTTCATAATAACCAACAAAAAACAAAATTTGATGCTTGGGAAATTTCACGTCTAAAAATCCAATATCCAATTATTCACCACTTTATCGTCAATGTTCTTTTTTCTACTATAAATTTTAATATCCTACAAAACTACAAAATATTACAAACTACAGACTACAGGGCACATGTAGAAAAACTTGGACATCTCAGTCTGTATATTTTGATTTTTGATGTGTCTGTTCTGGCGGTGAAGTTTATATGAACTGTATTCACGACTCACTATCCAACTTTTCAACATCCAATATCCACCGACCTTGAAGAGGAGCGAGAAACTCTGTGCCAGCAAAACAAAGTTTAACCTACCAAACAGAGCATTTATATGTACTTACATGGATTACATAGATACACACACTACTAACTAGTATATTATGTATTATGCTTTATATGTAATGTGTGATACACAAAGTCTCATATCTCCTGTTGTGTATCGTACATCGTACCTATACACTATGCACAGTTCAGTTGCTGGATGACAAGCAATATTATTACTTTAACATGTGTGTGTAGATGGTGGATATTAAGCATGTTTATATACGCATGGAGTATGGAGTATAGAATATTGATGGTCTTAACATGTAACATTTAACACGCACCTATAATTTGTCTTTTGCCTTTTGTCTTTTCGTCTAACAAATGAAACTAAAAAAATTGCCATGCTTTTATTCACATCCAATGAACGTTTTTTTTACTGTTGACCGTAAACCATAATATTTCTGTAATAATCCATAACAATGAGACATAACATGTTAGTCAGGTAGTTTAGTTTTTAGAAAAGATAAAATGAAAAATCCTGTAGTAAAAATGCAAGTATCAGTAAAATGTAAGCATAAAGGTAACAAGCAAGAAAAAAAGACTCCAGAATCCAGTCACTACAATCTTCAATATTTCAAAATACTCTGTATGCATTGCACAAATTATTATAGTTTTCAGTGTCCACTTTTCAAGGTCAGTTAGAAGTCCAAAATAAATGCATATTGTAGATTCTAGATTATAGATTTCACTGCACACTACTAAACTACAAAAAAGAAGTTATTGGTAGTTGCAACTTTATTATTCATTGTTGATGGAGAATTTGTTTATCTAAAATCTAAATGTGATATACAAAACATCTATATTCTATATTTCTACATGGGTGTAATGCGTAATATCGTAGATGCTGGATGCAATAATGTTATTAGTATGAGCAATAAATGTTTTCTAATTGGTTATTGGATTGTCTTCCTCATGCTTTTGTTACTTGTACCTTGTACCTGTTTACTTATCGTTGTAGCTCTTTTCCATTGTGCATTGTGCACGTATTTCGATGCTGCCAGTGCAGTTATTGATTTGTCATTTGTCATTGAGGAAATATTCTGCTCCTCTTTTTCTCAGCATTTTTTCTATATAATATGGAAAATGAAGCTCATGACTGGACGGATGACTGATGACGTTTGTCATGATCGTAAATGGTAAATAACGACGACAAGTTTGGATTGAACTACATCTTTTCCACCTCCTTTTTCTATGTAATGTCGTACAGCAATAAAGATAAGTTCATGATTCATAATTATTATTGATATTCGATAATGAATTTCGTCATGTGAAATTTGAAGTATCTCTGACTTACCTGCATCTGCAAATGATAAATAATAATGACCTATGCAACATATTATAACTACATTAGGTGGACGTCAAGAATTAAGAATCTCGAATCTCGAAATTTGATTTCTGAAAAAACGTAAAATGGAAACAATACCGGAAATGTTTCCAACAAAAAGGCATGTTTTCGTTTTCGATCTTCAAACTGCCTTGTAGTTTATGAATGATAAAAGCTTTTCTTGAGATTTTAAAATTGTGTGTATATATTATGTTATATATCTGTGTGAACTCTTTATCGGTTGACTTTTTATCGTGCTGAATCGAATTTTATCTGACAAAAGACGATTTGTAAGTTGTCATTTGTACACCTCCTCCTTTTAGTAAATCAAAGTAAAGATATTTAATCTTTTTCCCTAGTCTGTAAATAGTAAATAGTAAATGTTTTCGTTCTACAGGAAGTCTTCACAAGTAAATAACTACATAGATAAAAAAACATTTCACCCCAGCTTGGAGCCTCTATACTGGATAAGTTTTACAGTTGTTTTCACTCCTAAACCGCATTCTCGGAGATGAATAGAAAGCTAAATAAGTTCTTTCTCCAGAAAATTTCCTTCTCCAAACATAGGAAGCGCTGGAGCTCCGAGGCACAAAAGATGTAGTCTACCCTACGTTCTATATTGGACATTTCAGAATTTCTCAGTCATATCCCACAAAAACCGTTACTCGGAGCTCGGAAACACGTTTCTTTGTTTTAGTTCATTTAGTTGGTTTAAACTTGAGATGTACTAACTTGAGGCGGACTTTTACTTTTTATTCTGTTTTGAATTCCGAATCAAAATGCTTTTTTTGTTTACATAATACACGTAGTACATTATAAATTATATCAATCATGAGGATTGAGTATTGAGTACTAAACACAAATGTGAATGAAGTAAGAAACAAACTTGTATCATGTGTTTCTTTTTATAAATTCTATTATCAGTCCCCGTGTACAAACTCTACATGAGTATATCATCATAATATACATAACATCAACGTGTGGATTTTGGATAACTCCACATTTATGGTGTAATCTAGGTAGTTGTTTTTCTCTGTGGATGAGATAAACCCTGTCCATTTCGATTCTACTTTTTCAGCAATAATTATTATTATTATCATATCTCCACTGTATGCTTTCAGAGTATCTAAAACTGATAAGTCAATAGTCAGCAGAAAGATACCAGCAGGACCATACCATTTTGATGGCGAGTGAATAATAATAAGTCCGTTACGTATTATATGGATAATGTATAGTTATGTATCATGTTAAATGTTAAATAATATTATATAACCATTAGTACAGATTTTAATTTCATTAAATATCACTTACTGATTTCTGCTTTGCTTTGCTACATTCACACACCGTGTGATTAAACCACCAATCAGTCCTGCGTCCTGCGTATCCTTCCAAATTCCAATCGGAACTGAAATCACTCTCTGGCATTGGAGTTTTGAGTTCTATGTTCTGTGTTTGGAGTTGTCCAGTACATAGTAAATAGTAACCGGCTTTTCTAATGAAAGAAGTCAAACATTGTGTAGTTTTTTCCCTAAAATTCATAAAAAGTATTTAGTAGTTCGGATTTTGCCATTTAACCTGAAATATTCTCATCAAATAATACATTTGTGATACCAGGTGATAATGTCGTGAACGGGAAACTTCAGAAATAGCCGATTAATTTTTATCAGTTTCTTTTACACTGTAATACAGACTAAAATTGGAAAAAGATGTGGTGTTTTTAATCTTGAAAGAACAAAATAATATCCATTTAAAACTGAAATTTAATAGCGGGAGTGATCTCGCACGTGCTTGAGCTTTGTGCTCATTCCCTTCAAAAAGTTAAATCAGAGGAAAATAAGACAAAAGTATTGTAATTTATTGTAAAATTGGAACTTGTATGTACAATGGATGAATTCTGTGGATCTGTTTTCTGGGTAAATTTTTTTGTCACTTGTGCTTTACACATCAATAATTATGCTAAACTTGATTATCGTGAGAATTTAAAATGCTCAAGGTTTTTACTTTTGATTTTTCATTCCATTTTTCCCATTTCCATTTCTTGTCTACAGGACAATGATCTGAGTTGGAATACGAACGACCCGGATTTAACGGTATGCTTTCAAAATACAGTTTTAGTGTGGATTCCATGTGGATTCCTTTGGATTTTTGCAACCCTCGACATTATACAGTCAGCAAAATCTCGTCAAAAACGAGCTATACCCTGGTCACCTTTTAACGTTACAAAAATAATCATTTGTCTTCTCCTCATGCTCACGGAAGTAGTTCGTTTGAGTAATTCCCTGAGGTTGGAAATCTACGGGTTTGTCGTCTATCCTGTCGATAAATATACACCCATTTTTAAGCTATTCACATATGCCGTCTCCTTGGGACTTCTTGTGTTCTCCAAGCAGAAGGGATGTACTTCTTCCGCTGTACAATTCACATTTTGGCTCTTGTTGGTCATTTGTGAAGTTGTCTCATTCCGGACGTCCTTTCGTGAAAGTAAATTTATGGATGTGAGTCCTTTCTACATACGTGTATTATAATTCATTTATATTTCTTTGTATTTTGTATTGTATTTTATGTGTATGAAATACAAATTGCAATTTATTGGATAAAATCGTGTGAGAAATCTTATCTCTATTTTTTTCAAATTCATGTTTCCTGTGCCCTGTTGTGCGGATGATAGGAAGAAAATGACAATGTTTTACTCCTAGTTGCTCATATTGTGTACTACCCGTTGATCGTGGGTCAATTCTTGTTGCACTGCTGGGCAGACAAACTTCCTATCTCAACTATTAATTCACAGGGAAAGGTAAAAAATATGAAACAAATTGTACCATTATTGATTTTTTTAAAATTATAGTGTTGACTTTTTATAATTGAAATTTAATCCAATAACCACATAATTATATACTTGAACTTTACAGCAAGCATGTACTGAGCATGAAGTTTCATCCCTGAGTCAGCTACTATTTTCATGGTTTGATTCAATGGCATGGCAAGGATATAAGAAACCTTTGGAGATGAAAGATATGTGGGAGTTGAATCCAGAGGATAAATCCAGGTCTGTTGTCCCAGTATTTGACAAATATTGGTCAGCAAAACTACGTCGAAGTATGGAATCAGGACCGAAAAAACCTGTCAAAATCTTTTCAGTCATTTGTCAAACTTTTGGATGGCCTTTTTTTCTTGGGAATCTTCTTAGATTTGTTCCTGATCTCTTGGCTTTTATTTCACCATTGATTCTCAAGTAATGCATTTTGTATTTCGTAGCACAAAACTTGTAAATTGTACAAAAATCTTACGACTTTTGATGATTAATTTTTTTGTTGTCTTTTTTTGATACAGCCTTTTAATTGGTTTTGTAAGTGATGCAAATGAAGAGAATTGGAAAGGATACTTTTACGCTGTACTTCTCTTTCTCTCTTCTTTTGTAGCTACTGTTACCACTGCGCACTTTAATCATATTATGTACACCGTGGGAATGCGAGTCAAATCTGTTCTAATCTCAGCCGTTTATCGAAAATCTCTCCTCGTGTCAAAAAGTGCCAAAAAAGGTTATAAATTACAGATATGACTTTTTATTAAATTCTGATTTTAAAAATTTCCAAACTTCAAACTCTAAACAATTTTAACTTCATTGTGATTTATTTTCTTTTTCTGATCGTCATATTTTTTTCTATTTTTTCACAGAATCGACAACTGGCGAGATAGTGAATTTGATGGTAAAATCTTTGAATTTTCAGCCTTTTTATTATTCATTTTTCATTAATTTGGTCCTAAATCAAGAATCAAATTAAGGCGAGAGAAATAAATATTGTGTGTGTATAATTTATATTTAGTCTGTGGACGTTCAAAAAGTAGTGGATTTAATTCCATACGCTTACATGCTTTGGATATCACCGCTTCAAATTGGAATTTCAGTTTATTTGCTTTGGAATCTTCTTGGACCTTCAACTTTGGCGGGAATCGGAGTCATTGTGTTACTCATTCCAATTAATGGCGTACTCGCAGGATATGAACGAAATTATCAAATCTCTCAAATGACAAATAAAGACGAGAGAGTCAAGTTGATTAATGAAATTCTCGGTGGAATCAAAGTAAACAAAAGTGTTCTACATTCTACAAGATAAACAATAAATAAAATCGTGTATATAATATTTATAATAAGCTTTCGTTTTATTCTGCTAAAATATGAAATTAAAATGTATGAATAAATCTAGATTATTAAAATGTACGCATGGGAGCCACCGTTTCAAAGTCAAGTGCTAAAAGTTCGAAATGAGGAAGTCAAAGTTTTGAATAAAAAAGCCTATCTCAATGCAGCCTCTGATTATTGTTGGACTTGCACTCAATTTTTGGTTAGTTAACTGTAGTTTTTTTTCTGGGCATTTTGTATTTTGTACTTTTTATAGGCAACTTTTTCCACCTATTTTTCAAATAATAATAATAATGTAATACTAATCGTAAAAGATGCAAGAATGACCAACAGTATAATAATAATTTTTTATTATGTAAAACTGTTTGTAGGTTTCAATTGCGACATTTACAACGTACGTTCTATCTGATTCAACTAATGTGCTGGACGCGCAAAAGATTTTCGTTTCAATAGCATTACTCAATGTTATGACTGTGCCTTTGACCGCCTTGCCATTAATTATTGTTTGGGCCGTTCAGGTAAAATCTGTCATATTTTGTATTTCCTATAAAAAATTCAAAATGAAACGTGTACAAGGTTTCATTCATAATACAATCTCCCAATAATAAATATAAAATGTTATTCCATCATCCAAATTTCATAGGCTGCTGTAAGTTTGACCAGGTTGAATAAATTTATGAATGCTGAAGAGATTAATGTCAATGCTGTGAGTCACAAAAGTTCTGAAGGTTTGTAATTTGTAATTCAAAAAACCAAAAAAAGGCATAATTTTTTATTACTGATAATTTTTTACTTTGAATTTTAAGATTGAAAGATTTTTGAGATTTTTTGCGCTAATATTTTTAAATAGTTCACCCAGTTGTAATCGAAAATGGTGAATTTTCCTGGGAGTCCGGCTCATCGTCCAACAGTATATTGAGTAACATAAACCTTCGGATAAAAGATGGATCTCTTGTGGCTGTTGTTGGTCAAATTGGTTGTGGAAAATCCTCTCTTTTGTCTGCAATCCTTGGAGAAATGGATAAAATCTCAGGAAGAGTGAATACAAAAGGCTCACTTGGCTACGTGAGTCAAACGCCGTGGATCATGAATGCGACGATGAGAAATAATATAACTTTTGGAAAACCATATGAACCTACAAAATACGACAAGGTGATTTCGGCTTGTGCCTTGAAACCAGATTTGGAAATATTACCTGGACGCGATCTGACTGAAATTGGAGAAAAGGGAATTAATTTGAGTGGCGGGCAGAAACAGCGAGTTAGTTTGGCAAGGTGTTAAATTAATTTGTATTATTATTCATAATAATAATGCTGCTTTTGTTTTTTGTACTTTTAATTCATGCGTTTAATTGTTTTAGGGCTGTATATCATAATGCAGACTTGTATCTCTTTGATGACCCGCTCTCAGCAGTGGACAGTCACGTAGGCAAACATATATTCGACCATGTTATTGGACCTCAAGGACTTTTGCGGAGGAAAACTAGGATTCTTGTTACTCACAGTCTTAATTTCCTATCACAAGTTGACCAAATAATTGTTATGAAATATGGAACAATAACGGAAACAGGCACTTATCAAGAGCTCGTGGATAAAAGGGTAAATATAATTTATTATTCTAGTAACAAAGCATAACTTCTAATACATTATAAATTATAAACAGCGGTGTAGCTTATTGAAAATTTAATTAAAGTAATATGATTTTAATTCCAGGGAGAATTTTCAGATTTTTTGGCCCAGTACACAAATTCCGATGCACAAGACGAAGAGAATGCGGATGGAGAAAAGGAGCCAATAAGAAGATATTCACTCAAAGTAAGTGATGAATCTTTTTCTACTTCCGAAACAGAGAGTGGACAAGTTCGTCAAAGAAAATTTGAAGGGGCCGAAAAATGGGGTGTAAAGGCCAAGGATGCTAATACGCCTAAAGAGACGCAAGATTTGATAGACCAGAGCAAAATCACGTCTGAAGAGGTGGCCGAGACAGAAGGAGTTTCTTGGGCTATTTATTATGAATATTTCAAAGGAGCAACTTGGAAACTTTTCATCCCATCTGTAGTCATGTATGTTCTGTCTCAAGGTATGTAAAAAAAAAAACAAAAAAAAGAGCTTTGGAGCTTAAAAAACCTTTTGAAACTGAAAAATTAACATTTTATAATGATTCTTTGTTTCAGGTTTCGGAATCGGAAGCAATCTTTGGTTGTCCATCTGGTCGGAGGAGCCCATTGTCAATGGAACTCAGGCTGATACAGACATTTACCTTGGAGTGTACGCGGGCTTTGGAATTATGAATGGTAAGCCCTCAAAAACACTACGTAACAAAATTAATCATATGTAAATAAATGGATATAAAAGTAGTTGAAAAACTCCAGTGGCTCTTTCTGATTTTTCATTTCACAGGACTTTCATTTTTGCTAGCGACCATTTTGATTTCTGTTGGAACAGTCAAGTCTTCATCCATGTTTCACCGAAATATGTTAGAAAGGATACTTAGAGCACCCATGTCATTTTTCGACACAACTCCCTCTGGACGGATAGTCAACAGATTTTCAAAAGATGGTACCTCATCTTTTTCTTTCGAATCTTGAACACTGAAAACAGAGTTGAATGTTTCATAATTCAGAAATAATGTATTTTACCTTTTCTAGTTGATGCGATGGACAACTTTTTGCCGTTCCAAATTAGAATGGGTCTCAATATGTTAGCACAAGTGCTGGGTACAATCATTCTCATTATTTATTCAACCCCTTTATTTGCCATTGCTGCCGTTCCCATTGGAATTTTTTACTACGTCGTTCAGGTTCGTAATTTACGATATTGATGTTTTTAAAATAATTTCAAAATATCTTTCCAAAAAACATTGGGCAAAACAGCTTTCATTTTGTAATTCATATTTTTATTTTAGAAATTCTACGTTGCTACATCTCGGCAGCTCAAAAGGTACGAAAAATAAAAAAGATTCTACAAAAAAACTGTTTTTGTTACGGCAAATTAGTCATCATTCGTTCACTGTACAATGTAAATATTTATGGATTTTGAATGTAGATTAGAGTCTGTAAGTCGTTCACCAATTTATTCCCATTTCGGTGAAACTATTTCGGGAGCTACGACTATACGAGCTTACAGACAACAGGAAAAATTTATACTGGAGTCGGAATCACAAGTGGATGAACATCAAACTTCGTATTTTCCTTCCCTGGTTTCAAATCGGTAACAAAATGTCTTCACATTACAATGATCTTTGATTAATTTAATTGCAGCAACTGGCCCGTGACTATTATTAATTATTATTGCCAAATAAATCAAAGTCCGTGCAGTATTAAGGAACGAGAGTATAATATAGTACCTGTTTAAAATTGTAGATGGCTTGCGATTCGTCTAGAGGGCGCTGGCGCTCTTATTTTGTTTTTTGCTGCCGTCTTTTCTGTTGCTAGTCGAAATACATTGAGTCCAGGATTGGTCGGATTGTCAATCACCTACGCTCTTCAAATTACCAGTGTTTTGAATTACCTGGTTAAAGCAGCTTGCAGCATTGAGGCAAATATTGTTTCTGTGGAGCGTCTTAAGGAATACAGCAAAGTTACTCAGGTATTACATACGTTTTTTAATAAGAATTCATAATACTATAATAATATACTATAGATTATAGCCCACAACATGATAAAACGTTACACATGTAATATTCATGTAGGAAGCTCCATGGAAGTCTTCATATCGCACTCCACCAAGGACTTGGCCAGCTTACGGCTCCATTGAGTTTAAAAATTATGAAACTCGGTATAGAGACGGATTGGACCTGGTTCTTAAGAATTTTACATGCCGCATAGAACCGGGTGAAATGATTGGGGTTGTAGGGCGTACAGGGGCAGGTTTGTTTACATTCTATTTTACATTGTATATTTTATATTATGGATTTTACTTTTGCTAACAAACTACGGCTCCTTCATAGGAAAATCCTCTCTTACATTGGCACTTTTCCGACTGATTGAAGCGTCAAATGGATCAATTGTTGGTAAGAAAAATCAAACGAGAAAAGGAGACGGGAGATTTTCAAATATATTTTTTTTGTATTCTGCATTTTTACTTCAAACTTGGAGTTGAAAAACAAAAATGAAAAATACCTAATGGAAGCATTTTAATTGTATTCAGTTGATGGAGAAAATATTTCACTGCTTGGACTTCATGACGTTCGTAGTCGATTTAGCATAATACCGCAGGTTAAAAAATAATAAATAATAATTAATGAAAGACATAATAATGCACAAAAAAGGTTTAAGAATGACAAAATGCAGTACTAAAGCATAATGTTCTCTCTGTATTTTTTATCAGGATTCTGTATTATTTTCGGGAACACTTCGGTTCAACCTGGATCCTTTCTCAAAGTATTCAGATACGGCTATTTGGAGAGCTCTTGAACTGTCTCATTTGAAGGATTTTGTCAATAGTTTACCAGCCAAGTTATCGCATCCAATTACAGAAGTTGGAGATAATCTGAGCGCAGGTCAACGGAATTTGATTTGCCTTGCGCGAGCTTTGCTGAGAAAAACAAAAATTCTAGTGCTCGACGAGGCCACTGCATCATGTGATATTAAAACGGATGAGCTAATTCAAGCAACAATTAGGAAAGAGTTTTCCGACTGTACTAGAATTACCGTGGCCCATCGTCTGAACACAATTATGGATTCAACAAGGTTAGTAATATTATTTCTGTGTAGTTGTCATTTGTCTAAAAACCCATTTATAGTGTATTTTATTTTGCTTTTGTATCTTTGTAAACCATTAAAAATTATTATTATATTTTTTAGAATAATGGTGATTGACCATGGAAAACTGGTTGAATTTGACACTCCGGAAACTTTGCTACAAAATAAACAGTCTATATTTTACTCTATGGCGAAGGATGCAGGACTTGCTTCGTAGACAATTTTTGCTATTTATACACATATACATATGCAATGTACACTAACAGTGATTGTTGTTTGTGTTTTGTTTATTTCATTGATTTAAGATATTTAATTTAAATGTTGAATGAAAATAGTGGTTCATTTTTACTCCATTTTGTCCACTACGTATTTTATAATTTATTAAAGTTCTTTAAAGTTCAAGTCTGAATTCTGTTTAAAAAAGGATTTTGTCGCAATATCATCTTCAGAGTTGATGAGTAAACGAGCAATGTCACAAATTTGAGACAGGGCAACTCGAAGACAATCCACGTAAGCACGATTATGTTCACATCCATGTCTGTTATCCAAAGGCATCAGCTCTTTTAAATAAAGGTCAAAATTGAAATTTGAATCGGTGAAGTCACATTGAACATTGAATTTAATTTTTTTTTCGTCCTTTTTTATGTTCAATATTTTGTATAAATTGTACAGAGTATTATGTACTAAAATAATGGGAAAAAACTTACTACAAGAGCATTTTTTAAAAGCTTTGTTAATGTCATCTTGAAGGTCGGCTGGTGCAGTTTTTCCAACGACCGTACAGGACTCTGCCTTAGCATACTCAATATCAACTGAAGTCACATTCAGTACTTTGAGCTGCTGCAGGACACACAGTACTTTACACTAAAAACCACAAACCACAAAAAAGCTCATTTGGTTTTTGGTCATTCAAAATTCAAAATGGTGGGATCTTTAGTATTTTAAATTATGATGTATCGATAAAAAATTTGCACATTTTGATTGTCTCGTAATTGTTTAAATACATGGTGAAGATGACAATTGACAATGGAATTACAATTTCTCCTCTTTCCGCATTCTTGCAAGCTTTTCCTGCCCTTTGAAGCAATGGAACATTTTGGAGTTTCTGTCCACGACAGGTAAATGTTTCCAAGTCTTCATCCTGTATCAAAAAATACAAAATACAAAAGCATTTAATAGAAACTAATTGGGAAAAAAGTCCACCTCTTATAAGTTGTTTTTGGGCTGCATAATTCATAATTCGCAATATAGTGCTGAAAAATGTTGTCGATGGCAGATTTTAGATTGTGGATACCGTAAAAAACTCGACGAGCGTTTTCCCGTGAAGTATATCCAAAATATCTGCAACGAGTTTCAGAGTTCCACTATAGCTGTAAGAAATGAGTATGAAATTTGTACTGAGGATAAAAAACAAGGCAGAAATTCGCCAGTTTGCCAATAAATGGAAAACTGGTTGCATTTCCACCGACATGAGCAAGTTGGACCTTTATATATATAGTGACGCCGCATGCTGTGCCTTTATTTCTAAATTCTTGTAGCATATGAGTACTGCTGGTGCTGGTGAGGAGAAGATAAAATGGATAATGGACAATGGACAATAACATTTGTCAAATGTGCGTATTCCATGAGTAGCAATAAAAATTTTATGGGCGATTAAAAATCAACAATGTCTTGACTCTTGAGGATTTAGGATAATTCATAAATCATAACCATGTTTGGAGCTTGTACAAGGTCACACATGATGAAACACACTGAATACTGTGTATTTAGCTTCAATCTTGAATGAGCAAAAGTTTGGATATTTTCTGCCGTACAGACAAAAAATAAACATAACTGCTATGATTTATGTGTACAATGTCTAATCATAAATCGTCATAAGCCTTTAAATTTCTAATGTAACTCTAATTATTCATAAATTAACAACTGTTTTTTTTTGTTACGGAGGAAATTAAGCAAAAGTGTACCAGTTTGTTTGTTGTATTGATGTTGTATTAAATCAAGTTTGAAAAATGTTGAATGTTGAATGCTTAATTGTTTGTCATCAAAAAAATGTAAAGAGATATATGAATTACTGATTACTGATTACGGTTTACGATACAAAATTTAAAGCCCATTTAGTATTATTTATGTTAATTTTTTTGTTTTAGAAAACCCCAACGTTTGAATTTGTTTTTGCGTTCTAAAAACACAATACAACATTTCTAAATCTTTTGACAAAATTCATCGTTACAAATGCAAAAAGCACGGTCCCATCATCCGCTCCCATTTCAAGTCCATCCTAATCAAACCAGATCACAAACTAGTTCACAAGCAAATAAGCTAGACAGACATCCAGAAAAGTGTAGTTGCTGTTGTTGTTCATGTGCCACAAAAAAAGTTTGTATAGCCTTCGGTATTGCTGACGTTGTGAGTTAAAAATTAAGATAATTAAGCAACAGTGTAAAATACTTTTACAATGCATTTTCATCGTGTACTCATCCAATTCCTAACACATGAGACACGAATTTAAAGAACCTCTTTTGCCTTTTTATGCACAATTCACAGTTCATAGCAGTATGCAAGATAACATTTTGTGCCCTCTTCTTTTATTTCTTGAAACCCTTGAGAGATATTCATGGGCACACGGAGAAGGAACATGAAAAAGAGGTTAAAAACTACGAGCGTCTTAACAAAGCTCGCCCAGAAAAATCAGATCTGAATCGGACTGAACAGGAATACATGTTTAAACAACATCGAGAAGGTACATATCATACATATAGATAAAATACAAAAGTTATTATTCATTACATGTGTAAAACCAAGTCGATAACAAATAACAAATAATATTTTGATGTCAACGTGTATTTTTTGTATAATTTTTTTTGAAAAGCGCACTATGCAAATATTGGTCTAGTTTCATTTGAAACTTACATTTTGCTAATTTGCTCAATCTTAATCATTTATGCAGCAATCAGAGTAAGTAAGTTTATCCAACGTCCAAAATTCAAAATCTAATGTTTTGTGTTGTGTAATTTGGTTTTGATTTTTTTTGGAAGGAACTATTATAATAATGATTGTTTTATTTGTTGTTTAATTTTTGTACTTTGTAACACAAACTTTGGCTTTTGGCTTACTTTTCAGTACAGTAGTAGCCTTTGTAAATTTTACATTGGCTTCAAATTATTTCTGATGGCTTTGAATATCTTTCATCTCGTCATCATTCTGATAATCACATCGGATATCAGGAAAGAATATCGCTCCACGGATCTCATTTTGCCCATCGTCATCCAATTCGAAGTTGTGCTTTATCTCTTAAGCATTTGTTTTGCTTATCAACTCAAACTAGCCGCGGCCGTGGGAGAGTTTGAAGAAATCACGGATGACGAACGCCTAGTGACTTCGGCGCTCATCGTGTCAACATCTAGTCGAAGAATTTTAAGGCTCCTTGAAAAGACACAAGAAAGAGCGAATGAGTCTGTGTCTTTTGAACCGCATAATTATACAAGAGACCATCATCATCAAGCCATCAAAAATCAAAAGTAATGCTTACATTTTATGTCACAAGTCTAGAGGTGTTTTTCAATACTATTCGTGATCCGTGACTGATACAAAAATCTCTGAATTATATTGTAAAATCATGGGTACAAAAACAGACTTACAAAATAATAATAATAATTATTGTTATTATAAATAATATAAATTATATATAAATTTCAAATCGACCCATATAAGTTCAAAATTCTCGTCTACAGAGATTGTAATAAAAAATAGAAAATCTGATTTATAGTGTACAAGATTAAAGCCCGTGGGCAGTTTTCTTTTTCTAACTATTTTGGTCCTTCCGTCAACTAACCAGCCAACGACAGCGTCATCGTCATCGTTATCAGTGTCAGTTGAGCTAAGTGTATTTGGGTTATCTATATACCATGTAGATTGTACATTGTATATTGTACATGGTGTTCAGTGACCTGTACACTATGAGTAAATGTAGAGGTGGGTGTGTGGCGTGTTTTCCCTGTGTATTTTTCCCGAGGAAAGTCGGTAGTCGGTAGTCGTTGGCCTGTCCACTTGGCTGTCCACCTTAAGAAGTACAAACTCAAAAGAGGAAGAAGAAAAAGGAGGAAGGGCAGGTTTCACTTAGGCGAATCCATTACATTACTTACGATCACAACTCACGCCATCGTCGCTCTCAAATTCCCAATCTGTCTTCGGGCCTTTCCTCTCTTTCTCTCGCTCTCTTTTTTTCTTTCGTTTTTCTCTACCGCTTCTCTTAAAGAATTTTACGAGTCTAAGCTTGGCTTGAGTTGGCTTGACTAGTAGACTGGACTGGACTTGAGCTTGAGAAATGAGGAAACAGAGGCGGAGAAGAAGAAGCAAAAGAAGATTGAGGAACAGGCGTAAACTTACCTAGACACTAGAACACTAGAACACTGGACACTGGACTAGACATTTGAAGTACATGTGTTACGTGCTCTTATATGTACAGTGTACAATCTGAATTCTAGATTCTAGATTCTAAATGTATAGGAAATAAAGTAAGGCAAACTAATGTATATGTTTTTGTAGGGAGTAGTAATAGGTGAAATTCCAGGACAATCTACAAAGTACATCCAACATCCAGTGTCCAGTGTGCAGTATCCAGAATCTAGAATCCTCTTGCAGTTCCAGTTCCAGTTCTAGATCTTGTTAGTACATGAGATGAAAGTGGACAGAGTACATTCCAAGCTCACGATTTTGTGGATGGGACAGAACAGACGTGGAACACGGAACACGAACAAACATAAAATCACACATACCTTTATCCTTTCTCCTTTATACAGCTGTAGAAAAAGACAAACTACAATACTTTCAGATTAGCACAGAGTAGTGAGTAGTGAGTGAAGAGGTAAAGCTACTGGAGATTCTTGTTAGACCGAATTCTTTCAATCCAATCCAATCCAGTAACTGTAAAACCCTTATTCCTATTATTGTTGTATGCACCATGTACAGTGTGCAGTGTACATTGTACATAATACATAACATAAAGGATTATTCGTTGACATAGGCACTTAGAACTTCCTCCCAGAGTCGTGGACACTGGACACTGAGCAGTGAACGCTCTATGTCAATGTCACCCACAACCTGCTTTCGTTCCGTAAGAAAGAAAAAAATTCAAGCTTGCTGGAATGTGGAATGGACTAGAGACTAGAGACAAGCAAAGCTATGTATAAAGTATAAATGTAGATTGTAGATGTGTTAGAGATTGAAGAGAAGGCGGAAGTACGGGAATCGGAAACTACATAATACAATACATACAGTAACGGTAGCCGTACCTACCACTAGGACGACAAACGACAAGTCGTCCTATGGAGAAAGGAGATGCCAGATAAAATGTGGAACTTAAAACGTGAGCAACGGAGGTAGAGAGCACATCCAACGATTCTAGAATCCAGAGTCCAGAGTCTCCTGATCTCCATCTCTCTGCATTTTTTGCAAAGGAACAATGGGGCACAATCAAGTATCCTGACTCGCGACATGCTCTTAGCTTTGAGCATTGAGCTTTGAGCATTGAGCATTTGAGATTTTAGCTTTGTCCATAGTCTATACACAGATTCCTTGTGGATTGAATTCTGTCTTGTCATGTCAATTTTTCCGAGTGTCCATTCACTTGCAAAAAATGAAGTAATTCCATCACAGGATTAAGTGGTAATGCCTCAGCTGTCCCGGTTGTCCAAAGTCCAAAGGACAGCTGAGACTTATGACTGCGACCATCTAGAATCTAGATTCTAGATACCATCTTGACCCGAATACAAATACAAATACAATTTCCTAATACCGACTGTTATATTTTATTGCACGTCAAAGCTCAATACTCAATACTCAATGCTCCATACCGTGAAGTGATACACTTTACGTGTCTTATAAAATACGGATGGATATAATTTTCCTTGATAAATAGCACTGAATATGTTCTTTGAAAGGTGTTGCTATAAAAGGTTCTGATTCAATTAAATTCCTCCTACAGCTTGATACTACATTACACATTAAACATTATGCTTTATAGAATGTTGAATGTTCAACGTTGGCTCTGGTGAAAATCTCAACTGATTGTTTATTCCATAAATTAGTTGGTGACGCTAAAAGCTTTTTTATCTTGACAAAAATAATTCAGAGTTTATTGCCAGACTTTCAACTTGACTTGAATCGTGGATCTTGAATCTTGGACTGGGGATGGAAAAAGAATGACTAAGAAAACAGTTTCAGAGTGGTGGAAAATTGTATTGTACTAAGTATCAAGTATTTTGTATCGGTATAGTTTCCAATATGCACCGTTAAAATTGAGAATTGAGCGTCTTTGGAGAAATATAAAAGTACAGCAAAGGATGGAAACTGGAAACTGGAACTGAAAACAGCCAGGATATTGTAAACTGCAAGCCAGCTAGCCAAAAGCCAAAGCCAACTGAAAACTGAACCAAAACTGATACAATACCAAAATCGAGCCAAGATAAAAGACAAAAGACGCTTCACGTTTTCTGCTACCAAAAACCAAACACCAAACACCAAACACGAAAACGAAAAGGAAAGCTTAAGCAAAACCCCGATACAGACGTTTGAAGAAGGGAGAGAAAAGGAAACCAAAACGAGGAGAAAACTGCATGTCACTCCTGATTGGAATTGAAAGTAAGCAAACGACTTTTGTTGGCTTGGTTTGCTTTGGTTTGTCTCGTCTTCTTCCTGAATTTAAGATTTTTTCTTGCTCGCTTTCCTCCACTCTGCTCCTTTCAGCTTGTAGCTCGTATTGTACATTGTGCGTGGTGCGGTTGTCGGCTCTTTTATTCATAATCCCACACACATGTGATTTTTCAAGTTCTTGGGATGAAAAACCCGTGCGTTCTTTTCTTTGGATATGGTAAACAAAGGCTCAAGACTCAAGACTCAAGACTAAAGGCTCAAGTCTTTCAAACGTCTCACACTTTGCCAATTTCAAAGTATCCGGAAACTAAAAAATACAAAATACAAAGTACAATTTATATACACATAATGTACACATATTAGGACCATACCAGTATGCATTGTACTTGCATTGTGCTTTTGCTTTTAACTTTTATTGTGACGGTTGCTATGGAAAACATCACAAAAAATGTACAATAAAAGTTAAAAGCAAAAGCACAATGCACAAACTCATCATACTGGTATGGTCCTAATGTACACATATTGTAACATTGTTTTTTAAAAATATTGAAAAATTGCAAAAAATGTACAAAAAATACAATTCGAGTTTTCTTCATTTCATGTGTGACTTTACGTGTTTGTAGACCTTTTTGGTCACAAACTCTTACATTCATGTAGTAAAACCGTAAAATTTCCCATAACTTCCGGATTTTGGATTTTGAATTCTGGTTTCTAGTCAGGATTCTGGGTAGAAATCTAAAGGTTTCATTCAATGCGTGAGATACAAGATACAAGTTATATTTTTGTCTTTGAATTTTTGGTACAAAAATAGAACTGTTTGTTTATAAATGAATTTGGAGTTACGAATTATAGGAATATCGAATATCGAGCAAAGAATGGAAATGTAAAGTGAAGAATGCAGAATGTACAACGTTATTATTCCATGTTGACTGTCCTTGATAATTCATAATCCATCATGAAAGTAAATGGGAGAAAGTTTTCCAAACTTTCCCTGATCAGTGGAAACTAGACACTAGACGCTAGATACTAGATACACACAAGGACTTTTCTCTTTATTGCGTACTAGTAAAATCCGAAACAGACAAAACCAAACAAAAACATACCACAACACAACACACAGCACGTTACAGAATAGCATAGAGCACAGACAATAGACAATGAACAACACAGAGTTCGTTAATATCATATCACATTACAGCAAGATATTACATTATACATTATATATTAGTTGAAGCTGTTTGGCTTCAGAGGGGGAAGTTTGGAATTTGGAATTTGGAACTTGATATTTGTGCCGGGTGTCATCACATCTAACTACAGTGTGATATGCTTTGATATCATATGATGTGGTGCAGTGGTCATATCTAAAGAGTGTAGAACGTAGAATGTATAGTGTATAGTATAGAGTATGGGATGAAACGGTCCTCATCTTCTACATTCTCATCCTCATCCTCATCATCTCGTGGTCCCTTTTCCCTCTTGTGAAACGGGGTTTCCTACATCCTACATATCTGAATGCACGTATGCCTGCATGTATTTATGTTTTTCGCATGAGGTTGTAGCAGTAGCTGTAGAGTCATCAATCTTCATTGATTGTGAGGGGAAGGATTTTTGCGGGGAAGCTCCCCCGGCACGGTCCTCTCCTCTAATAATATCCTCCTTCTAATATGCCTCGAGTTGCAAATAATGAACCTCTCATATCATATCCTCATTCGTGAAAACACTTCTTCGTCCTTTTTAAACACTCAAACAACCAACCCCAACCAAACCAAACCAGACCAGCCCAGACCAAACCAACCAGCTGAATACACATAGGTATCTACGAATAAACGTGGAGTGAGAGCATCTTCTTTCCCATTCCATCGTCATCCTCATCCTCCTTTCACCCTCACTAAAACTCAATATTTTGTCTCGTATCCCATACACTTTCAAGTTTACATTGGAGATTGGAGCTCAAGCTGGAGCTTTCCTTGTTCTTATGTACGTGTATAGTAAAAGACAAAGACAATGTTGGCATGTTGAGTTTTGAAGAATGTAAAGAAAAAGACAGAATCGACGGGTACAGTTTTTCCTGGATAGTTCAAAGCAGTCCCTACGCAATTCCAGATTCTGCAATGTCTCTTCAAATGCAAGCAGTGTGCCGTTCAAACAATGTTTTTTCTGTAAATATTCTATACTTTTACTTCCTTTCATTTTCTTATCCTGAATTTTATATGTAAGTGGTAAAATTCAAGAACCAAATCTCATACAACTCAAATGTACATGTGAATAATTCTGCTTTCACTTTTCCATTCCGGTTCTTTGCACCATGTTTTGAATTTTGGCATTTTGAAACTTGAAGCATATTTGAAACCTATATAAAATGGAGTAAAACTATGACAATCTTTTTTATAATATCGGAATCTCCTGTCATTTTCTGTTGCTCCTTTAAAAGTAAAACGTACAGTGTGTAGTGTGTAAGATATAACATAAACGCACATGGTTGATTTGATTCATTGCCAGTTCAGTTCCTGTAAAATCCCACCACTTGCAATTCTGATTCCGCTCTTTCATCTTCTGTCTACACTCTACATTCTACATCCGATATTCTGTGCATTACATACAGTTGACTTGATAGATATATTTATTTTCAATGCTCATGCGGTACATGTGACTGCATTTTTTGGTTTTGGTTTCGATTTGGTTTGGTTTGTGTGTGTCCTGACTCTTATTGAATTGAGAATTGAGAATGGAGAACGAAGAATGGAGAATGGAGAAACCAGATTGAAGAATAGAATAATCAGATCCGAATTTCAAAGTCAATATTGACCTATCCCTTTCTTCAATTTCCTTCTCGTGGGCCATCCGGCCATTCTTCTCCATTTCCCCCTGCGTCCAAACTCCAAGCTACAAGCGCTGAGTTTGTTATGATAGAATGTAGAATGCAGACTGTATACTGTAGGCAAAGATGCTGACGATGACGATATATAACGTAGAAAGGTATTTTTCTATAATAAATATATGTGACGAGAAATACAAAAATCTTCAATGGACACACAGAAATTCTAGCTGAATTCGGAATTCAGAATCCTGAGTTTTTTCTTCATCTTCTTTGCTTTCATGGATATGTACAGCGTTTGTGTACGGGATATGTATAATGTATACACTGTACATTGTTCGTGTGCATGTGCATGTGTAAGCCACAATCTTTTGGTTGATTTTCTACCGTTCGTTCGTTCGTTTTGTTTGGGATAGAAAACAGAAAACCTCAGATTCTGTTTGATTTCTGTTTACTATCCATCCGTGGTTCGGTTCACGTGGACTTGACTTGACTTGATTTGTATTTGTATTCTAGACATAACGCTTTACTATTTTCTCCCATGCATTTCTCCTATATTTTTCCTACATGTACCATAAAGTGTACAGTGTACAGTCTACAGTTTCAGTACAAATGTGAGGGATAAATAAAGGAAACCTGAATCGTTATTGTAAACTGTACTGTAAAAATAGTTGGCATACTTTGACCACAACTCTGAAATTCGGAATCTGGAATCTGAAATCTGGAATCCGGAATGCGGGATCTGAGAGATTGATGCAGTTAAGTCAACACATAAACTGATTTTACTTACATTTGAAATATGAAGTTTGGAATTTGGAATTTGGAATTCCGGGTTTTGAGTTTTATTCCATTACATGGTTTGGTTTGGCTTGGCTTGGTTTGAGCAATATTTTTTAGCTATTAGCCATAATCTATTATACATAGACAGTATTATTGGAATATACGAGCAAAGATTGAGCCAGGCGCCAATCTTATTTTTTTCAAAGTTTACTCTTTCCTCCCTGATCGTCAATCGTCAATCGTCAACCTCACGATGTCGTCTTATCATTTTTTGCCTTCTTCCTTTACGTCTTTTTTTTCTTTGGCCTTCTTGGTTAAAAGTGCTGACGACTGTTAACTTGGGTTGGCTCCAGCCGCTTGACAGACGGAGTGTCAATGTGAAAAAAATTATCCACATTCTCCTGTCTGGCAATACTGGAATGAGAATGAAGATTAGCACTAGATTTGTAGTTCAGCAAAGAGGACTACATGTACAATGTATGCACAACGTACAATACACAATATATTGTGTATACAGATAGACAATTTTATTATACATAAATAAATGTATTTACATATTTAAATACAAAAAATCATGTCAATAGAGTTTAAAGATTTGCGTTATTGCGTTGCATTTCACTTATAGCTTGCCATTTTTTATAGCGCTTGTGGATTGACATGGCTTTTGAAGGAGACAAATCAAGATATAATGTCGAAAGGCTAATCGTTTCGCAGTGTCTCAATTCTCAATGCAAATGTGAGGGAATGAGCAGATCCGGATTAATGAGAAAAGAAGTGGGATTGTATAATATAAAATGTAAAAGGTAAAGGTTACTGTGTACGTACATAATAGGAGGTTGTGCGAGATGATACGGATGGCGGTTGTTGGTAGGCTGATAGAAACATCCAGCAAGTTCTGAAATCTGGATGGATTATGCTGGATACAAGATTGAGCACTCAACGAGTCTAGTTTGGAGTTTGTAATCAGTAATATGTTTCATAATATCTAACATAATGTTGATCAGTTTCTGCAATCTGCAATATCAGATCATTTTCACTTTTGAACATACTTGAGTATTGAGTAAAGAAGGATACAGTTTTATGCATGGTGTACATGATCCTTTCGTTTCTTCCACATGTTTATTTATTATTCTACTATATTTTGTATTTCCGCACTATTTATTTGTTTGGTCAAACTGATAGCAGTAAAAAGTAACGAGTAACAAATTTTAGAATTTATTATATCGTTATTGTAGGAAAAGGAGAAGCTTTTGAATTTTGAATCAAAAGTTTGATTTTGACCAAGGGAATAACAAATCTAGTAACAATACATAATTACAGTACATAGATACTTTTGTCATCATCATGTGGGTAGAGTTATGAAAACTCAAGTGTACTTTTCAACTGATGAACAAAGAGAGCTGATGCTATTGTAACTACGTCTGTTCTGCCTGTACATTTTGTGAACATAGTATTTAATATCTAATGTCGTTTTGTTCAATTCTGTATCTAGTAAAATGTTCAAGTTGTCAAAAAGTGGAATCAGCCAACGTAATAACATTGAGCTTGAAATCGGAAAGTACAAACAAGTTTAATCTCACTCATGACACGTCCCTAATTGCTCCATGTATTTGTATTTGTGTTTGTATTTGGATTTGATTTTATGTGTAGATTTGCAAAAGTTTTCTCGTTACTAGAGAATACAATCCACTTCTACAAACCACGAGACAAAATATGATAATGACATGTACTAATTTCACCGGATCAAGCAAGCATACATGCAATGATAATACTGGATCATGGAGTAAACTTCAAACGGATTGGAATTTCGTTACATTTGCTTTTGTTACAGTTATTGTCCCGTACAAATCATAATAATATCATAATATCATATCATGTTAGTACTCAGTAACAGGAGTGAATGTAAAATGTACATTGTACATTATACATAAAGCTTTTAGCAGTATCAATGTACATATCAAATGTTCACAAACATAAAACAAGCCCAGTTGCAAAATTCCTTGTATTTATTTTTACTCTTCAAAATTACAATAAAATAAAATAGAAAAGCTAGTAATTTTATCTTACTTTTTATCCTTGGCTTGGCATGTTAATGCGCAATCAGATTCCAGGTTTCAGATTCCAGATTTTAGGTATTATCAAATACCTTGAAATTCCAAAGCCAAAGAATGGAAAATGGAGAGTAGAGAAATAGGAGAAATCCGCGCCTTTTTTTACCTTAGTTACATATACAAGTAAATATGTATGATGTTCCGTTGAATCTTCTAAAGAGTGAAAGTACAACGTGCCAAGGTCCTAAAATACTCGGAAATTGTATGGTAAATTGTACAGCATGTAGAATAGAACGTAGAGAGTATTGAGAAAAATAAGTATGTAGTAAAAATGATGGTGGAGGAAAGAAAGCATTTCCACCTAAATATTAAATTACATCATGAGCTCTCTCCTCCTCATGTCTACTGATAGTCTCTAGTATTTTGTACTCCCTACTCACTCAAATCATGCACGTGATTTGAAAAAAGGCAGAGGGCATGAAGGATGAAGAATGAAAGAGAATGGCGCTTTGGCATATATATAGAATATAGAATACAGAATAGTCAGTCAGTTCTCGGTTCTAGTTTCAAATGAATTTCCAAAAGCCAGTTCCCAGTTCCTTTCTTCTCAATCTCGCTCTCTGTCTCTTTCTTTATACCTATCACTCTCTTTCTCAGTTTCAGAGTTTTAACTGAGTGAGTGACTGGAAACTGGAGACTGGGGTAAGTGAAGTGGAAGAGGAAGAGAAATCGAGAGAGAGAGAGAATATGTGTGTGTGTGAGTAATGGACGTGACCCGCATTAGAAATGGAATGACAGGCTCTGAGCTGTGAGATGATAAAAATGAAGGAACCTTGCTTTTAGTCCATAATTACGTTTCACATTTTGTGTACTTGGAATTTTTTCCCTTTACTATTCAATCTCAGGGCTCTCAGGTGAGACTTTCTTCTTCTTTCCCTTCTTTTCTGACATCGTGCCACGCATGATGAAACGTCCATCAATAGATCTAATCAATTTTTCATGCACTCCACTCCAATACTTTTTATCCCTATTTCATTGCATTCAAAATTTTTGATTCACTCCTATGCTTTTACGTGACTTTAGAAAATCCTCTAGATTCCAGAGTCTAGAATCTGGATTCTAGAATCTCGAATCTAGAGAAAGCAACGCTTTGTAGACCATTTTCATACATTATCCCCGAATCAGATTTAGCACCTCACATTTTCTTTTTTGCCTGTCAAAATCTTCCATGTCATTGCTTTTATTTTTCTTATGTTTATCTACATGTTTTTGTTGTCTGCTGCAAGGGACAAAAACGTTGCTGGTTACAAAACATACATCCACAATCCATACACCAAAAATATCTTCAATGTACCATAAAACTTGGTAAATACATTTTACACTTTATGCGTCGCATGTGAAGGTACTAAAAAGACAAAGATGGAAGCCAAATCTGATCGTAACTCGTAAGTCCGAGGCAAATCCAATCGGGATGTTTGTGTTTGTATTTTTATTGAATGTTATATGATTTTAATTTGACGGCTGAATAAAACAGGGAAAACCGGGGGATGGAAGAAAAGTTTTGAGGTACAAAATGTACAAGGGAAAACCGTCGACTAGGGCGTATAAGATTGGTTCATCAAACTACATGTCACCTACACTCTACTTTCTATACTCTACTTTCTACAGTGTACCGTCTACAACCAGCTGAGCTGAAACACTCCCCTCCGTCACTACGTATTTTCTATTTTCTATCTCAGTCTCACCGGGCTTTCCCCCCGCATCCCGGTGGACCGTGGGCAAGGATAGTTTCCAAGTGGAAATAAAACAGATTCACTGCCAAAATGAAAAAAACATCCACCATCTACTGTCTACAGTCTACTGTCTACTGTCTACGCTCTGTGCGCTTCTCTGGAATCTGGAATCCGGAATTCGGAATATAATACAATACACAATATATAAATGTACGCAGTTTATACGGACACTCCCCAGAAGCCTCAGTAAAATCAGCAGGCAGGCTGGTTCACGTTCATGTTGGTATTGGTGTTGATGCCACATCCAAAATTTAAGTCCACTTTAATTTCAACTCGTCCAAACTCCAAGCTTTCCCAACTTGCCCATCCTCATACAATCTGTGTACGTTCAAATCATGTCATTCTCCTCCGCTCCACTCCGGGATTCCACCATTACAAGTTGATGAGGTAGGTCCATCCTTTTGTGCTGTTACACTTTTTACTCGTGCAGTTGGATTTGGATTGGGATTAAAATAAACTCTACCAAGTTGTACATTCTACATTCTACGTAGTTACTTGTTAGTTGAAAGATCAACTGACGGGAAAACAGACAGAGAGACAATAACGGAGAAAATGAAAAGAGAAGGTGAGTAAATAAACTTTAATGAGGACCGTAAAAACGAAATGAAGTTAGCTACAGTCGCTATCTACTGTCTACTGCCGACTGTCTAATGTCTACAATCTTCTGTCTCTGCAATCAAAAAGGTTGTATCAAAGCTACAACTTTTAAGCACAAAACTAGATATGGGCATGGAGAAAAAATAAATCCAAAATTTCTAGGGACAGTAGGTACTAGATATGATAGTAGATAATAACAATTCTGGGTGGAACTTTCCCTGCCGGAACGTTTTTGATGACAAAATGACACCCAGCATCAAGCAATTAATTTATCATCAAAGGCTTGGGGTTCCCTCTTTTCCTTTTTATTTAAATTTGAAAGTCAAGGCATGACATGTTTTTGGTAACAGCCGACAGTTTACAGTTTAAAATTTGCACCGTGGAAAAAGGTACAATTTTTACATTTACTACTGACTACGCTTTCCGACTTGCTACCTTCTACTTGTTGTGATTTGTGATAATATGAAAGCAAAGTAAATTTATTTTACTCTTATTTTATTTGACCATTTGATTTGATTAGAGAGGCTCTGTCGACTCTCTCTACGGGCAAAGTTTTTCGCGAATTTCTTTTGGTACATGACATGGCGTAAGTCAATGAATTTTGTATTTTGTAGTCGACTTCATTCAACGATCGGTAGAATATTTTACATGTCGCATGTTGGTTTATTTATTTATATTTGATACAATTATTTCTAATCAATTTCCGACGTACGGTAGATGATATGATACATTTTCCTAGGAAAAATACATAAATTACACTAAATTGTCCAAAGAGCTGAAAAGATGAGCCTAATGATGCAACATGGTAAATTTTTCGTATGTATACATAAAATAAACGATGAAAGATGGCTATTTTAGGATTTTATTTATTGCTTCATTTAATGATGTTTTGCTCCCATGATTTTTGCTTCAATTACTCATGATAAAGCTACAGCCACACATCACACACAGTTTACACTAAGATGAGGCACTTATTGTATAAACATTTACTCTGCAAATTTTACTGAGGAGTAGGGGAAAGTACAGCATACAGCACGTAGTACATACATGGTGTGAAGAAGGTGTACCAAAAAGATGGAGATCAAAAGACTAGTGCAATTCAAGACTGGAGACTCCAGACTCAAGAATCAAGAATCAAGACTTAGTGTGAAGTCTTTGACTTCTTGTTTTCCTGCTCCATGATTTCATGCCACCGTTTTCATCACCATCATCAACATGAGCATCATCATTGTCGTCGTTGTAGTTGTAGTTGTCGTCATCCTCGGGATTTCTCCTTATCGCCTCTCTGCAACATTCCATCCTCTCTGACTCTCAGACTTTGCTCGGTTTCTCAGGCAGAACATCGAACGCACAGTACTTTCAGAATCCAGCATTGAGCAGCCAGCTTTACTGGCGTAGCTTGATTCTCGATCCGTAGCTCATTCATATTTCATAGCCAACATCTCATCTCCTGCTTCAAGATTCCAGGTCCCAGGTTCTTGGTCTCTGGATTCTAGATTCTAGATTCTAGCTTCACTTCATTTCATTCTCTATTTTCCACTCTCCGCTCTTCAGTCTTCAATTTTCACACCAATACGCTCCATCCCGTTTCTTGTTCACTCTTCTCAAGCCATATTCCAAGAGCGCCAAGAGGACAGAGCAAAGAGCCAAGATCCAAGAGCAAGAGCAAAGGACTTTCTCTCATCGCATCAAGCAGGAAGTGGAACGATGTACGATGAACGATGAAATGAATGTGTATGGATGAGACTGTAGATGACGGTGACAATGACAATGACAACGAGAACGAGAACGACAACGACAACGACAAGGAAAATCCAAAGCCAAAACGACCCGACTCCATTATCACTTACATAAATTACAGCTTATACCCACACACACGCTGAACACTGAACACTGAACACACAGGATGGAACACACGCAGTCCTTATTGCACGTTGTCAACCATCAAATTAACTTTCATACACACTCATTTTCATATGCTCCACCCAGACGCTGTTCCGTCTCTTTATGTTACGTCCTCTACAACCAGGAACCACGAGCCTAGAACCTCTAGAACTTCTAGACTCTAGAATCTAGAATCAAGAATCCATGTTGTACGTAAAATAAGGATGGTTGGTTCTGTCCTGCCTTCCAGATTTTAGTGTTGAGCTTTGAGCTTTGAAATAGATAGGGAGTGTTCACAAAACCGAAACTCGATAATAATGGTTTACGCTGTGTACTTTCCAGATATTTTTATACTCGAGGAAGGCTGAAAATTTGGATTCGGAAGGGGATTTTCGGGATTTTTTAATAGAAAGGAAGGAATGAACGGTGAAACATCGTACCTTATTTTGAAGTAAAGGTGAAATAACTGTGATTAAATTGATACTAAGGTTCCTGTATTTTGGATATGGTAAATACAATGTTTGATGTTGAGTATAGATTCTAGATTCTAGAGTTTAGTGTCTTGAATGTTGAGGGAAATGGATACAGTTTTTAGTTTTTGATAATCACAAGTGTTATTGTGATTGCCATTAGTGGATAGTGGATATTTATGAGGCGATCAAATAGATTCGAAAGGAGCTGCGTAATGAGTTCATTGGCTCACTGTTTAATCCCATTATGGCCCTAAATAGTCCGTGTTAAGAGTTAAGACGTTGCACTGCTGGGCAAAACTTGAGCAGTCAAAATGACTGTAGAAAATAACAATAAGAAATTACACGCAGCCGAGTTCACTAGTATATACAATAGCTTTTGTTACTAGATTAGGCTGACTTGCTACTTGCTACTTAAAACTTGAGATGAAGTGAAACCAAACAGTGTGTAATATTTATAGTAGAAAATGGGTTTGGGAATTATATTTATAAGTAAACAGAATCTAGAATCTAGAATCTAGATTGTAGAATATAGAATGTGGATATACTTTATTAAGTGCGGGATTTTGGATTTTACATGCATATTTCGTATATTGCTAACTTGGAGCTTTGAGTTGTGAGCTTTGAGCCAAATGTCAAATCTCAAGTTGCAGTTCAAGTCCAAAATCCAAAACCCAAAACCAAGTCCCAAGTTCAAACCATGGTAGAAAGTTGGAGCAAGGAGAAAGTCGATGACAAGGGAGTAATTCAACTTTCACTTCCTCCTTTCTCTTTTATAACCTTTTCCTCCTATCTCTACATTATACGGTATGTGTATTTTGTGTGTACCATTTCCTCTTAACTCCCAACTCTATAAACATTAATATTAAGCTAACACTTAACAGCTCACTGCTCACAACCAGCGCAGCGCTTTTCACAAGAATATCAAAGGCAGTTTTAAACCGAGTAATTATACTCGCAATAAAATACTAAAATCGTCTCCAAATACTGTAAAGTGATGCTCCAAAGGATTTCCCGTTTTTTTATATTTTTATCCGCTATAAGCCTAAAATTTTGAAGATAAATTCTGACGATTACTGATCAGTTTCCTGATTTATGAAAATTATTATGAATTATGCGAAATGTAATAGCATGAGAATTTTCAGTGGATATTCAATGTTCGTGAAAAAGATACTTGAAAACGAGTTGCAAGATTTTATTAGTAATTAGTAGTTTAGGTACTTTATATTGATTTATTCATTTTCATCGTAGATAATAATATAATAATTTCCGCCCCCAAATTTTGAGGCATCAATATGACTTTTTTTTATTTATAATGTACAAAATGTATTTTTGTTCTTTTACTTTTTCGTTGTTTCAGAATTCAATTTGATTTTCACATATATAGATATAGTTCGTTAAATACATGTGTTTATTTCAACTATTCTTGACCTGTGATTTTGTCAGTATATTCTCTATTTTACACAAGCAAGTTGAACGAACCTAAAATTGCTTGTGTCAACTATCAGTTGTCACTTGAAACTTTTATCAGTTTTATACAAATAACAAATAACGTAAAACAATCAAACCTTTTCAAAACAATAAAAATGGTAATAGTTCTAGATTATCTACATTATTGTAAAACTTTTACCCTTTGAAGTCTTATAAATACATGAATTTCAAAAGAATCTTAAAAGAGAAAA
Source organism: Sminthurinus aureus (assembly GCA_034698265.1). Taxonomy (NCBI): domain Eukaryota; kingdom Metazoa; phylum Arthropoda; class Collembola; order Symphypleona; family Katiannidae; genus Sminthurinus; species Sminthurinus aureus. The sequence continues at coordinate 12,197 of JAQGBH010000389.1, read as the reverse complement.
ACGTACAATAATTTTTACTTAGGATGTATCAATTTTATCAATAAGTTTAAACGTGATGTAGAAATGATTTGGACGTGGATGTGGATGTAGATGGATGTTGCTGTATTCGTCTTGATCTGGATGTGGATGTAGATGTGGGCTTGGATTGGTAGTTGTGGTAGCGAGTGAAATATAACGTGTTAGTTCCGGGTCTTTTCCCCATTGTTTTGTGAGTAAATATTTGGATATTTGGATATTTGGAGGGTGATAATTTGATGGTTTAGTGATTTGGTCGGAATTTTGTTTTGAGAGATTTGAGAATTTTAGAAATTGAAAACCAACAAAGAAGAGATATTGTGAACAATGAACAAACAGAGCAATTGTTTATGTATAGATTTATTTATTTTCCTGACTTGTTCTAAATTCCAAATTTATGATTTCAAATGGTGTACTTTTGGATTTTAGATTCTAGAGTTTAGATTCTAGATTCTAGATACTGGATTGTGGATGACTTAATTAATTGAATGTACATAATTATAGAAGCGATTAATACAAGTTGGATGTAAAATGTATGTTCTGATATAATGAGTTTGGAGTAGGACAACAGAAATTAACTCCATTCTCCTGGAAAATTAATGTTTCACTTGTTCTAAAAGAGACTTGTTATATTAGGTGTGTAGTGTGTAGACCTAATTCCTTCCTCTCAATGCTTCTAGTCAAGAATCAAGCTTCAGGCTTTAAGAACCAAAGATATATTAGATATACATTATGCATTTGTCTCCTTTCTTCCTTTCTTCCTACGACTAAAGTCTACACTTTCACCGACTCTAATATTCTATACTTTCCACACACCAGGAAACATATGGCATTACACACGCAAATAAACACAACTTTTACCTTTTTGCCTCTCTGCTCAATGTATAGTGTATTCTGGAACAAATTGGATTAATTATTAATTAACTTCTTGGGAAAGGAATGGGATTGAGCATATCTCTATTCATTCATTCGTAGATACATTCATTTCGTTCTCCTTCAGCTACCTCTTTCTGTATCTGTCTAATCTAGAATCTAGTGGCTCCTTGTCCCGTGTCCTACAATCCAACATCGCATACTAGTACATTGTGCATCGTCCAGTTAACATTTACCATTTACACGCAGCGTAATGTAACTATGTCTTTTGTATAAAAAAATCCTTCACGATTTCTCAGTACAAGAAAATGGGACAGACAAAATTTTGTAGCTTGTTTTGTTACTTGAAAAAGGAAAAGTAGTGAAACGAAAAACTGAAATAAAAAACCCAAGGGCTAAAAACCTTTTTTAATATTTTTGTTCCCATTTTTGTTCATGTAATTACTTTTTCTTTTAGGAAACAAATGTGCATGTTTTCTCGTTTCTCTTAAGTACGTAATTTGTTCTTGATTCTTAATTCATTTATAAATAATATTATAATGGGATGAAATTGGAGTAGCTCTCACTTTTTTACTTTTTTTGTACGGATGATTAGTTTGTGTAATTTGATTTTGTTTTTGTGAATATAGTAGATTAGAGTAGAGTACTCGGAGTACAGTTTCTTAATTTATCTTATTACTCTGTACTATTATTATTATTATTATTATTATTATTATTATTACTATAAGGACGTTAATTAGATGACTATGTTATTATTTATTACCACTACATCATACATTACACAATATCATGTAGGACATTAATGTAGGACATTAATGTCCTACATGAGAAATTTATTAGAAATTTCTAATAAACAATAAATAATACTTAATATTATTATAATAATTGTCATTCATCTCGTTACAATTATTATTTTTAAACAAGTACAAAGTACAAAGTACAGCAAATATTACTTAATAATAATACTAATAATTTATTACTAACTTAATTATATTTTGATAATACAGTAGTAAAATTTATACAGTTATACGTTTTATCTACATTCTACAGTTGAAATAGAATCTCTCGTTTCTTTGTAAAGTAACAATGATTATTTATTTGTTTCATTTAAACAATTTATGTGCAGCACAATATAATTTAAAAATTCATATTATTACAAATTTTTACGTATTTAGATTTAGAATTGTATTATATGAATATGTTTTATTTAAATTGTATGAAATTAGTTATGATTCTAAATCAGTCGATATCTTTTTATTGTTTGTTTCATTATGTCTTTGTATGGTTTTTTCTGTAGATTCTAGATTATAGATTCTGTCAATTGTCAAGTCAAGCGCCCTTCTATCATGAAAGTCGTTCTTAATTGGGACAAGGAAAGGTTTGAAATTTTTGGAAGTTTTGAGTTTTGAATAATCTTATATCTTTTCGATCCAATACATTGGAAGACTAGAGAAAAAGATCTTAGGATTTGGGATTTCGAACTGATGGGTTAAAAATGATTCAAAGGGAAGTTGTTTCAAAAATACTCTTCCAATTTCCAATTTCCATGGGTTAAGAACGAATACGACAGTAAGAGCGCTTGCTCACAAAGTAAAATACGTATCTCTGTGGACTCTGGACATGCGGTATTAAGTATAATGGATTTATTATTTTATTGTATTTAGTTCACATATGGAGATTAGAGGATTCAAAGGAAGTGACCGTGTTGCATGGGGAGCCCGGAACTATACACTCATATTCGACTGCGGGGAAAAACCAATAAACGAAAGGCAAATATTAAACTTCCATCTTCCATTGTATATTTTATACAAAAAAACGATAAATAAAAAATAATAAACAAAAATAAATAAGGTTTGGTTAAAAAATTCACATAATAAACTTACAATGTGCCCTTTTTCACCCTGCATGCCCTGAAGCTGAGTCCGAAACAGAGGAAGAGGAGAATCACACCGGCTGCTAGAAGGTACAACGACCATGATACTTTGCACGGTCCTATTTATTAGAACAATTTTCCAGAAAAAAAAACTTGAATTAAAACCTTTTTTCCCAATAAATGACATGAATTTAGATTTTAGATGGAAAAAAATACAAACAAGTCTAATGCTGTATACTTTAGATTATGTCGTATTTCCCAAGTCCCAGTTTGCTTTTGAAACACGAATTTGTTTCATATTTATCCAGAATACAAAATACAGAGTATATAATTTTTGACAGGATTTTCTCTGTTCTTGATTTTAAGTGGTTTTTTTTGCTTCACAAAGCAAAAGATATATTTTGAAACGTATAAAAGGTCGGAGAAAATAGTTGTATTTTTTTGTGTCTTTGTAAAAAAAGGAGGGGGGAAAAGAGAAAGGAGAAATTTTAAAGGAAATTTTTGATAAAGACAAGGGCAGAGTCAAGATTGATGATGACAGTGCGACCCCCACTTTAGCTGTCACTGTCACGGCAATGGCCAAGAAAAAGTAAGCAAAAGCAAGACAACGTCCAAGTCCAAGAGAGAAAGAGAGTGAGAGAGAGAGAGAGAGTAGACATGAACACCGGAACGAACCCCAGCCAAACCAAACCAAGCCAAAGTCAAAATGAATGAATGAACGCCAAGACGAGTGGTGTGTCATTCAGGAGTCTGAGTCTGGGGTCTGCAGTCTAGAGTCTAGAGTCTGGAGTAAAATGAAGGGGAAAACGAAAGTGAAAAGGAGAACAGAGGGCCTTCAACAGCATAAAGTCATGGCCAAAGCCAACGTCAGGAAAATAGAAATAAGTCGAGGCTAAAAGGGCAACCTACACCAGGAAAATTCTCTCATTCACTCACACTCTGATTCCTTCTTTTGGTTTCTGGTTCTCGTTCTGTTTCTAGTTCTAGTTGGACAGTGGACATGGGAAAGGAGACATTGTACAAAGGAAGGCAATAGAAAGGACCAAAAACTACGGGAAAAGGAAAGAAAAGAAAAAAACGAGAAAGAAAAATGAGTGTGAGAAAGATGGACTAACAACTAACACAGAACCCTTGTTTCTCCTGTCCTTGTCAAATCCCCAATTCCTTTCTCTACTCTTTACTCTCGACTCTCCATTCTCCATTCATCTTCCATGCTGACTAGTCAGATTTTTCTCTTTCTTATCCAAACAAAGCATTCTACTTCCCTTTTCCATTCTTTTCTTTTTTTATTTCTTTTACCTTGTCCATATACTTTTTAACTAAATGTTACACTGGATACTGGACAATATTAATTTTTAATTCTTTTAATAATAATAATAATAATTTTTATTTTAATAATTAGTACAAAAGTAGTGAAAATACTAATACTAATGGTAAACAATGGATTATAGAGAATTACAGTAAAATCTTCCAAATAAGTATGAGCTTACCCAATTTATACGGTCCAGACATGTCTGCACACGCATCTTGTACTTCTTTGTTCCCCCATCCAAGTGGATACACTGCGACGCCAACAATGATAAGCATGCCTATAAAACAAAAGCAATCAAAGATACATGCATTAGTATATCATGTGCATTATGCATAATAGATGTAATATATGGGGAAGAAAATAAACATCAACATTGTATCTTATGGAACATTCCATCTTCACTTTCCCCTCTTTTCTCGTATCATCCCTGAATGTTTTTGATCATTGCACGTTGCACGCTGTACTCAATCATTCCATCTAGAATTTAATACACAGGCGAAATATCGTTATCGTTATTTAGCTATGGAGAAGAGCAGATGCTCCCACCTCGCAAATAGATATCGTACGTCTTTGTGTATTGTGTGTGTATGGTGTATAGTGTATACAAAATATAGTGGATTTCTGAAACCCAAAACCAATGCATTGACCAATGCCGAATGACCAATGACCAACACAGTGAGTGAGTGAGCGAGCGAGTGAGTGGGAGTCTCAATTATCCGGACAAGTTTGGGGATGAACAAGAAAATCAACTCGAGTTTGGCATGGCAAACAAATTGATTTCCCTTATTACACACCCATGTACCGTGTATAATGTGGAATGAAGCATCCATTCTGTACAGACCGTAGTATACAGTGTTCAGTGTACAATGTACAATGTCCAATGACGAAGAGAAACAAGAAAGCACGAGCATTGGTATTAGCATTAACATCACAGCACTGTGAACCCGTAGATAGAAGACAAGTATAAATTTATCCACCAAGGGTTCACTCTGTTTCCGTTCAAATTTCCATTTTCATTTTCATGTTCCTACTCCTCTTGTCCTCGCTTCAATGTTCAATTTTCAGTGTTCAATTTTCAATGGTGCTGGTTGAATTTGTATTTGTTTATTTTGTTTGCTCAGGAACTCGTTCGTGTCCTTGTCATTGTCCTGCATATTTACGCATACTAAGGATTTGAATTTTCCCGTAGTCATTTTCATCTTCGTTTTCTATTTCCTAGTTCCCAGTTTCTAGTTTCTAGTTTCTAATCATCTGACACAGGAACCAGGACAAAAGACACAAGACACAAGTCACAGGGCAGGGAGAAAATGAATACAGGAATTCAATGTTTACGCAACATATTGAAATTATAATTATGCATGCATTAACATTCATTCATTTACATTTTCCATGTCAATTGTAATGGTTCTACTGTCTCCAGGCTCCAGTCTACGGGCCACAGGCGGTCAAAAAGCAAAAGGAAAACCACAGATTGGAATTCATTTGAATAAAAATGGTTAATTACAAATTCGGTGGCATTCTATAGACAAAAGATAAACAACTGCTGTTTATTTGCATGTGATACGGCGGTTTTGGTTTGGTTTGGTTTTACATTTATGTAGAACACAAATTCAAAATTGGGAAATTCAAGTGTCCGGAACCCGAATGCGGATCCGGGACTGACGCTTATACTTTATCAGCTCACATTCACTGTTTATTATTCCTTATCAAAACTTGAAACTCTAATGCTCTCAAGTTTCGAGTTTCCAGTTTCAAGTGCCTGCGTCAGCAAATACAATAAAAAATTGACATTGGCAATTCAATATGACGTACTTTTTATCTGAATACTTTCTCCGACTGAACATAAATGTAAAAGGCGGTTTGGTGATATTCAAAAATGTATGCGGATTTGAAGCCCTTAAATCCAGCCAGTATTAAATCGTCTAAACTAAATCTGTTTGAATCCCAAATCCGTATCTCTACATTTGAGTAAACATTATACACAGTAAACAATACACAGTACACAGGACATGTACATTGCATCAATATGTAAAACGAACTCATATTGTCTCAGCAGGCCCACAAGACGCAAGTAAACACAGATAAACATACAAGCACATTCTGTATCTTTCCTGTATCCAGTATCCAGTATCCAACGCCTCGAGAAAAGAGAATGAAATTCCAATCGGAATTTCAATTTGAAGCGGAAAAGTATCCATATAAGTTGAAGCAATTTAAACAAGACAATGGTTTCAATTCGAGTAGAATGTAGAATGTAGGAAGTAGGACGACCGAGAAAAACTTAAGAAACAGGAACAGGAAAGCAATGAGAGACGGAGAAAATCTCAATCTAAATCCAAATCCGAACCTAAATCCGACTCTAGATCCTGATTCAGATTCAGATTCAGATGCAAAAGCTTCATCTCTGCATTCATCTAAACTGGAGACTCAAGACCGGAGACTCAAGACTGGAGGCAATGACAATGACGATGATTGTGCCACAGCTACAGCCATGGCGATAGGGGTTGGGACACAATCACAATCAAATAAATGATGGTCACAATGAAATACAATCAAGTGAAAAGAGTAGTAGAAAGAAAAAGAAAAGCTGCGAGTTGTGAGTTGAGCTCTAACCAATTGAAACCATGGAAGAAAATTTTGAGACAGAAATAAAAGGACCGGATTTAGTCTAGTTTTTTTTCTTTCTCTCTCCTTTTTTTAACTCACAGCTTAACTTTACTTTCTTTTTTTTCACTACTATTCTCTGAGTTTTTTTTCATCATTTGTTTACGCGAGCCGAAAAACTGGAAAACTCGAAAATCGACCCAGAGTACGCCCAGATACCAGACACATACACATACGCACATATGTAGGAACAGACAAAAAGTTACATTAGTTTACGCTAGACTGGATCATTTGTATCCCAGATTTTGAGATTAAACACATAAGCTGCTCGGGATTTCTTCTGTCTTCTGTCTAGTGTCTACTCCCTTTCGTCCTTTCTCCATCTTTCTCTTGCAACTTTCTCTTTGTTGTGAAAGAGAAAGAGCTGAAATACTCTGGAGACTTGAGCCTAGAGACTGGAGACTGGAGACTGGAAAATACTCTTTTCAATAATCCACATGGTTTAGTTTATCTTGAAAAAACTGGTCATTGTTGAATCTAATGAAAAGGTATTATTCAAATAATTGTGTTAATAAAATTGAAAACCCATTACCAAATATCAAAATCTATAGTGTACAACAGGCCAATATCTTGGCTTTGGAAATCCAGCAAAACATATTGACGATACAAATCGACATCTCCTTCTGTTGCATCGTATACCATGTACAATTCGTTTTCCTTGAGTTCCTTGAGTGGTAAAATTGAAGAAGGAGCTGAAGACTCCAAGAAGAAGGAGAAAAAGAAAGAAAAGATGAGTGTGTTGAAACCCAATGGATTTTTACAATATGAGGAACAGAAAGAAGGAAACCCTTGTGTAAGCTACCATACTTATATGTATAATGCATTGGGGTAAACAAGTTTCAATTCCCTTGTGTATTTTATTGAACAATGGAGAATGGGGAATCGAGAATGGAGAATTGAGAATAGAGTGTCTAAGCTCAGCGGTGGCACAGTCACAGTCACATGCACTTTCTAATCGAGGTTCTAGAATTTAGAACCGAGAACCGAGAACAACTGCACATATTGCACAAGCTTCTTCATCTCCTCCGTCTTATCCATTTCCTTTTCATTTTCATTTTCTTGGAGAGGACAAGGATGAAGGTGGCGGCAGACACAGAGAGGAACAGAGATAAACTGAACCGAAGAAACTGAAAACAGATCGGAAATATCTCAAAGATATCTCCGATCTGAGAGAAATCTATCTGTCTACATAAATATCATGTAGCATGTAGCGTGTAGTTATGGTAGACGGGAAGGAGTAAGCGAGGAGCAAACGAGTGCAACATGAAAAACAACTTTGAAACTTTTCACTTTACTAATCCGTTAGAACGTCGTCCATTTCCATCCAATTTTATTAGTTGTATATTGTCTATAGTCTATATATCCTGTATAATATATTGATACATGGACGTATCATGGTTTCCCTTGTAAGAAGCTAGAATAGAATAGATTCTACAGCAGAGAGGCACACAGTGTTATCCAGATTCTCCATTCTCCAGGGTATTGAAATCTTCCGTCTTACTACTTACCCATTAACTATTTGTCACCTTCTTTTATCCTTGTTCAACTAATACGTAATATTTTCTTATCTCCTTTCGATATATACAGTGGACTGTACAGTGTACACAGTAGACAGGAGTAGATGTAGATATCAGTATGCTTTATTTTAAAAGGATCTCAAAGAACGCATTTGTACTACTGATATTCCTATCTGTATTCCGACTGGTACTTTAATAGCTTTTAGATGTTTGAACAATATATAAATCTTATTAACTTTGTAACTTTTTAAAGTTTTCCTCTGCCTTCGCCTTTCTTCTGGATTCCCGATTCTGGATGTTCCCATCTCCAATCCAACCTCCATCAAACAAAGTGAAAGGAGACGCAAAAGAATTTATTTATCTAGTTTCTAGAATCTAGAATCTAGCGTTTAGACGAGCGTAAAGTGGATACCTACTATTTCATATCACTTTCAAAACTCATTCGACCTGTCAATACAAAGAAATATTTCCCTGCTCCTTTCTCCCGCTTTCCCGCGCTCCCGCTCGCTCACTTCCATTTCAAAGTCAGTGAACATTCCTGTTTCTTTTCCTATATCAGTATCAGTTTCAGTTTCAGTTTCAGTAGGGGAGCAATAAAAAAGGAACAGCTGACATGAGATACTTTTGATGTGCAAAATGAAAATTTTTTACTTTCTTGAAAAATTCTCATGCCAACAGACAACAGACTAGACCAGGCAAAATGACAGATCGAAACTGAGGAAAATTCAAAATTTTAAATTTATAAACAAAAAGTCTATGGAATTTGGAATTTCTATCATTATGTCACTATATTGTGTTTTCTGAAAAAACTGTCTAATGTTTTCTGGAATTCAAGGAATTGCGATTATAAGTTTTATGAGAAATAGTATCTTTTTAGGTTATAATTTAAGTGTGAAGAATGTTTTTTCGGACCTTAAATGTAAAACGTCTGTTCAACTTGTAAAGGTCTGAAGGTGAACTAGTTTTTTTTGGAATCCATTGAACCTTTATTTTAGCTCGTCCGTTTGTTACCAGTTGCAAAACCAAAAAACCAACCATAGCCTAAAATCTCAACTCTAAACTCTAAACAGCATTCATAATTCACAATTCTCATTATTCTAATTCCCAGTGCACGTGTGTAATAACCACAGTTACTTTGGAATACGTTTCCTTGGTATATTTCTCATGAGAATTCGGCATTCTCCGTGTCTTTGACAACAGTTTCAAAGACTGATGCATGGTTTCCGCTCATGATTATTATTGAAAGGTGAGAGGGGAAATGAAGCCGGACTTAAACATAAAAACATCTGTGTAAAATGTACAATGTACAGTGTACAGTTAATTCGTGGGTACTTGTGGTTTGTTTACTTTTTACGCGCACCCACGTCACTTCCCGTCACACTTATGTGGATTGAAAGCTTCATACCTCATGTTTCGTGCTTCATTTTTCATCCAGGAGTATGAGAAACTTTGTGGGTACTAAATTAGAGATGAAGAAAGTAAAAACACCGTAAAACTCGCGCCAAACAACTTCCAAAACTACAAATATCTAGACTCCAGAATCTAGAATCTAGAATCTAGAATCTAGGATCTAGGATATAGGATATATTAAGAACTAGGAGTCACCTAATACAAAACCAAAAACAGAGATACGGATACAGAATAGCAATGTTCAACGCTCAATGTTCAATGTTGAAGCATTCATAAATTTTGTCGGGTCGAGAGTCGGTAGACTGGATGAGCCAGTTTCCAGTTATGAATTTGGAGATAGGAAGCATACGCATAAATACTTATGTACGTTGCACATTGCACATTGTAGACTGTTCATTTTAGATGCATATTGCACATACCACGGAAGCGAGTCATTGGGGATTTTGTCTATACTAAGTCTTTGGCGTAAAGTAATCGAGAGCACTTGAGATCTTCTACTTGTCTCGTAAAACGTCGTAAATTAGGCTTCCGGGGATTCTCATACGCAGCCAAATACACATAACTAACACAAATGCATTACTAGTTTCTCTCTGCGTATTTACTATTTACTCTGTACTCTTTACATTGCACACTCACGGACTTGGTGGGTTTATCCTCACCCTTTTCTAAATATACATGTTATAATCTACAGAGTAAAGAGTAAAGACTTAAACTCGTCCTTTATGCTAGTACAAAGTACAAAGACCAGGAAAAGAAGCAAGAACCCATGGAATTTCGCCTGTACTTGTACTCGTCTTCTTTTTTATACCACAAGTACACATAAAAGGAAAAGATTCGGATACTTTGACGGCTCCAAAGATACTAGAGAAACGAGTAACGAGAAACGAGAAACGAGAAGATGCCACGTTATGTTATGTAATTTTGTATCATCAACATTGACATTGGCAGTGGCATTGGTAAACTTTTTTCGTGTAAATTACCTCGTGTCCATTCATCGTCTATCGTATTTTTTTTTCTTTCTTTTCTCTTTTTGTAAAATTGAACTTGTGTGGGTTGTGCATTGTGCGTGTTGTACAATGTACAGTAATACATAGTATAGAGTGTAGATATAGATCTGGGAGGAGAAATTAGTATTTTTCGTGGTGAAATTCTTAGTCCTCGAAATAGACAACATATAAATGTACACCTACGCCAAATACATACTGATTCTGAATAATACAGAACAATTTCAATCTATTTGACGCCGGAGTAAAGAAAAAGAGGGAAAACTCAACTTTGTCTTCCTTTATGGCTTCAATGTGCTCTTCAAATGTCTTTTGTCTATGAGTTTCCATCCTTCTCTCTTTCTACGTGGAATGTGTATTTCTGTTCCATTCTTCAATTCTCCGTTCCTCCACTCTCCAGCAGTCTCTAATACAAACTAGAAACCATTCTTTCTCCCTTTTCTAAATCTTTCTCGGGAATCCAAGGATTAACTCGACAACTGCATTTATTACATTCTCAATGCTCAATGCTCAATGTTCAGACAGAGACCAAAGACAGATAGTTGGGAACTGTCTTCTTGACTTATGAAAATTGGTAGGGGGATTCTACTCAAATCCTGGGTTTTACGGTGGAAAAACTAATTATTTATTATTAATTGTGGCTCCAGCAAAATAAGTTTGAAAAATTAAAAATTAAATATGCATCACAAGACCTAATTTTCATAAACTTTTAACTTGGAGGAAAACTTTGTGAAGAAGAGTAAAAAGTAAAAAGTAAAAATATGCAAGAGATCTTCAAAGATGCTACAATGTACAATTTTTCGTATTACAAGTATAATACAGCATAGTATTTTTGGTATTTGTGCACGTGTACAATCAACAATGTACCATGTACAAATGTTTTTGATCTCTACTGCGTATGTATCTGGATGAAAATTTCCAGATTTCCAGTTTCCAGGACAGTTCAACTGTATCCACGACAAAATGAAATTTCCTGTCCTATTCCACATATTGACTTTTTGAAAATTATTTTCCATTCTTTTCATTCACTTGATATTTGATACTGGATAGAATAGGAATGAAATTGTAGAACGCAGAATGTAGAATACAGAATAAAATGCAAAACTAAAATGAAAGTCAAAGTCTGACTAATCACAGTGACGTGACGGCATAATCATGCATTGCAAATTGCAAACTAACTAAGCCATCTCCTCCATTTTTAGGAAGCGAAGCTGAGTTTTGTTTTCGTCGTGTCCGTCCGTGGACAGATTGAGTACGCTTAGCGTCGAATCAATATGTACCTAAATGCATTTATATACGCATACATATGCACATGTATTAAAATACATGCACCCCATATGTACATACATGCATTTGGATAGGCATCACTGAAAAACTAGTCATCACTGAAAAATTAGTCGTTACTGAAAAATCACTGAAAAGTGGACAAGTTTATTATCGACCAAAAATGGCGATTTTTCAGTGAACACTAATTTTTCAGTGATCACTGAAAAATCACTGAAAAGTGGACAAGTTTATTATCGACCAAA
>JAQGBH010000388.1:0-53667 GCA_034698265.1 Sminthurinus aureus | reverse complement strand
TATATTTCATGTATCATGTATCATGTACAATGTACAATGTACAGTGTACAGCATTTACATTTAATATTATATTATGTTGACTAAATTATCAATTACTTTAAAACGATTTCCAAGAATACAAATGCTCAATGTCTTACTTATACGCCTTTCCTCCGCATTTCTCATTTCTCAGTAATTTTATCATATTAAAAGTTTCAAGTTTCAAGGTTTATAAATCACATTTGTTTTCTCCCGTTCAAATCCTGTATATTATCTTCAACTCTACGTTTGAAGTTTCAAAATTCAAACCCCTATAATATTTCCTGAAATCTTGAAATTAACTTCTGAAAATCACTTTTGTGTTGCTTGGAGGTTTTTTTTTGTTTCGTTGAGCTTTCTGTTTCTGTTTTCGGGTACTTTCTCCTATTTCATTTTATCCGTGTAGTTCCTACTAGTAAAAGCACCAAGAATTTTAGACTATTCATGTTCTTTGAGAATAAAACAAATTTGACAAACATGAAAAAGGAAATTTCTGAGCTTCCTTTTTTCCTTTCTTTCATTATTTTAATAGCTTTTTACTTTTTACATTTACCAAATTTCGAGTTGTGAATTTACAATTTACAATATAGAATGTAGAATGTAGCGGAATTTAAAATAAATGTAAAATGAATTGTTTGATCTGAAATTTGATTTTAGAATTCTACATAATTCATAATTCACATTTTACATTTTACATTTCACATTTCGTGCCGGGAGAAAGTAATGAAAAGTAGTGAGTAAAAGTAGAAAATTTGAATATTTTCCCACTTGAATGAAGGTAGGAAACATTAAAATACAATATAATTCCACGGGATAAAGAATAAAGGACAAAGTGTCTTTATCCTTAACGACAATTACTTCCTCCACGCTCTGATTTTTATTCTGTAAATGAACATGTTTTTCAAGGATTTTTTCATACATGTACAATGTCAAATTTCAAATGTACGCCGTGTACACTGTACAGTGTACAGTGTACAGCTGGCTTACTGAACTGATCTGTAGATTGTGGATTTGTGAATACTTTAGCATAATAAAGTCAAAACTGAAACGACCGTTTGTAACGAGATTAGATATTTTGTTACTATTTAATGTTCAATGTTTAATCTTAAATGCTTAATGTAGATAGAAGTAAGATATGCGTACTTCATGCTGTTGAAACGATTGTATGTGCCGTTTATTCTCCATAATCCATAATAAAGTATTTTACATGTTGTATTGAGGATTGAGGATTGAGGTACTGGGTGTTATTGATATTGATATGATGACTGTTTGCATCGCCCGTCGAGAAAAAACATGGAGTTGCTAGGATTTTTAATAATTCTTTGTCGGTTGTCGACGGTCGACGGTCATGTAATAAAGAATTTGAGTATGGCTGTAGAAAACGCAATTACACCGACACAAATACACATTCTCTCTATTCGTATTCATATCAATATTTACAAGCGTCCACATTCTTCATTTGGTCAGCATGAGGAAACTGGAAACTGGTAACACACATTGATTCAAATGTTCAAGCAAACTGGACTCGAGACTCGAGACTCGAGAAGCTTGAACATTGAGCATGTAAAATCTAAAATGTATAATATTTATACAATGTGTTCAATGTGTCACATCACGTACAGGGGAAAGTAGGTTTTACCACCCAGTTGGCACTTGGCACGGCGAGCACGGCGAGACTTTGGATTGGATTGGGTTGGATTGGTTTGGATTGGCCAAAGGCGTCATAATCATATTGCCGAGATAAATCCCACTTAACATGGACTAGCAAATACGAGAAGGAGAAAACCAGGAAACATGTGTAATGTGTACATACGAATCATGGATCATGGATTACGGATTACGGATTACGTGTACTAGATACACATATAAAATGTAGAACGCATGTACTACATGTAGGAAGTAGGTGTTTTGTTTTTACAAATTTGATAACTACAAACTCGAAAATCCAAACTCAAAAAGAAAGAAGAGAGACGAGAACGTATTTAGTATTTGGAGTTGAGAGTTGAGATTCATGATATGAGAAAATATTGCATATTGTATAACAAAACCGCTTCAAGGTAAAACCGCCTAACCACGCCAAAAACCAGACCAGACCAAAGCAAAGAAAACCAATGTACGCAGCAAGGAACGAGCCCAACTAACCAACAACCAAGCAACCAACCGCGGCGTAATCATTTAATCATAGAGAGTTTACCTGTAGGATACAATCAAAAATTACTGTTCCGTTCCGCTCCGACTCTACTCTTTTCCATTTTCCATGCTTTGCCAAAGTAAAATAAATTTCCACTTCTAAAATCCTCATGTCCTCCACGTCTAATGTCTAATGTCCTCTTCCTCCTCCTCCTCTTTCTATCGTTCCCCTGCTGCTTTCCCCTGGAATATGGGTTATATGGGTTATTGGACGTGAGGCATTAATCAGCGTACAATGTAGAGACATGTGCACACTGCAAATTCACACAATGTACAGTGTACAAATTATTCCTCAACGTAGATCCTGGAGCTGTGACAAAATGGCTAAAAAACGGTTCATCTATAGTAACTCAAAACTCAAAATGTAAATAGTAGACATGTATCCACTTTTATCATACAAAATAACATACAAAGAGAAGACATGACATGACTTTGTTTCAGTTTTCAGTTGTCGCCAGTAACCAAAAAGAAAAAAACAACAAAGAGGAGTGAGGAAAATTTATGACTGTGTAAGCAACGTGAGCAGATTGTATTTGATTTCAGAAATCAGATTTCTATCTACAATGTACAATTTCTATCTACAATCTACAATCTCGAATATACAATCTGCATGACTAACTGACTGACGGCTGGCTGACTGACTAAACACTGACGACCATGACAACGACAACGACGACGGCTTTATCCTAATGACATTTTAAATCCTACGAGCTTTGAGCTACCAGTTCCCCACTTCCACCGCTCTACTTTTATACTACTTTCACTCTCACTTTTAATAGAAATTCTCAGATTTAACGCACATGCTAATCTTTTCCTGTACAGTGTACAATGTACAATGTAAATTGTGGAAAAATGGTTATTGTTCTTTGCCTACCATCGTGCATCGTGCAATAACAACAATAATAATAATAATAATAATAATCATATTACAAATCATGTACAATGCGTATTGTGTATTTTGTATTTTGTATTGTCTTTGTATTTTTGTTATTGTTTACAATGGTACCCAAAGCACAAAGCACAAAACGGAGAAAGTATTTCTAGCTTTCTTTTCCTAGTACATAATTTGGAAATGGCAATTTCGTTCTGACATCAATTGGAATATCAGTTGGACATGAAGAAAGAGATGTAGAGACCGACAGGAGAAAACACAAAAACAAAAACAACGGCAAAGGCAGAGGCCGCTGAGCTGTGCAATGGGCAATTGGGAATTGGGAACTGGGAGACTGAAGGAAATTAGCATGAGGATTTTCTCCGTGTGTGTAAGTGTGTAAGCATGCATTTGTTCTATTCCCCGCACCTCCCTCTGCTTTTTCCAATTAAATGACTTTCTTTCTCTCGTTTCTTGTTTCCGTCCCTCTGTTTTCTTCCACACAAACAAATATCTACTCCTGCTGCTTCCAAATATCATTTTCCACAAGTTTTCGTTTTTCACGTCTCTTTTCTATTTTCTCGATTCTGGATTCTAGGGTCTAGATTCTAGATTCTCGGATACCTTCTTTGTCGCTCCAGGCGACAAACAAAATGGAGTGGAATGCCATTTAGAATTTAGATGGCTCAACTAAACAATACACTACATATAAAATGGATTGGTTAGTAGCAAAATCGGATATAGTGTTTATTATACTTGTTACATCAAGAAAAGACAAGTTTCTCCTTGTCTTTTAAGTATGTATGATGTATGATGTAAGACGAATGAGCTTTGAGTTAGGAGTGAGTCATGTAAAAGACAAAAGCATAATGTATATTTTGTTGTATAAAAATAATAAATAAAGTCAAAAATCCTCACTCCGTGAGGATTTTGTATCACGTACAAAGCATAAATGGTTTAGGCTCCCGATGTGAAGCAGAGTATAATAATTCTTCACATAATAAACTTGTCCACTAGTTTAAAAATTTGCCCGCTAGAGGGCGCTAGTTTCATTGTCTCACATTACCCCAATGCGAACGGACAGCCATACACGAGGAAAACAATACTCTGCTTCGCATCGTAAAAAGACACACATTTTTGAATAGTAGAAAAATGTCACATGTCACAATTCACAATATGGGTTTCGGCATTTTCCTGCAAAATATTTAGGTACTTGTGTCTATTTTATTTTGTATTTTGCATGACTCAACACTCTACAGCTACAGTCTACAGTTCTTTGCGTGGAGAGATAGCTTTAAACGTAGTTGTGGATAAAATTGCTCCACAAATTTTAAAGCAGGATTTGTTGGAGCAAAGACAAAATGATGAAAACTTGTAGATTGTAGATACACATTTTGAAAAACAAGGGGACGGTTTACGTGGTAAAGCTGTAGTAATTCTTTTTGCATAAAGCAGCTCTCGAATCTCGAATGTCGTATAATATTTTTTGTGATGAAAAGATGCTTGAAAAATTCCGTGAACAATTTTATTCCTATTACATTTTACACCGTGTCCTCAGTTCTCAGTTCTTGGTGCAGTGGAGAGAAACTGAGAGAATCTAGAATCTAGAATTGAGAATCGAGAGTGTTTTGCATTGTATGATGGTCTAGATTCTCGATTCTAGGTTGTGGGAGTGAAAGAATGATCACATACACACATTTACATGCATTTGCAGGCGGAACAAAGAGAAAGAGATCAAATATGGGAAATTCTTTAGGTTGAACTCCTTCTCTCCAACGCTTTCTCCTCCTCTCTCTCTCTCTTAGAACATTTTCTTTGTATGAAAAAAGAAAGGAAGGAACGAAGGACGAAGCATAAATAATATATTGAATTTCCCCCCCAAAATTCCACTCTAGAATCTAGAATCTAGAAGCAATCTTGAAAGATAATAGACGACTTTACAATGTGTTTCTGTAGCTTGTGGAAACTCTAATTTCCTTCATGCTATTATCATGTGTCACATGGCGTATGCTGTGGCTGCTCGCTCCTGCTTTCTCCTCGGATGCACGTGCAAAATTCAAATTCAAATCCAAAATCCTGTGGTAAAACATCATCATACACCGTACACCATACACCATACGTGTGCGTCGTATATTATTATATATATATCCTATATCCACAATCTACCTGAATAATCGACTTGTTCCACAAAGTGCCTGTCTGTTTTGAGTTCCGAGTTTGGAGTTTTGAGACATTTGTAGCAAAATTCTAGCCGTACAATGTACGACGTACAACTATGCACATTGTACATCGAAATGTTTAGAGTTCAGAGTTCAGAGTTCAGAGTTGATAGTTGAAAACGTTGATCCCTCCGTTAAAATTAACAACTCATTTAAATTCATCTCTTAAACATGAACAAAAACATGTCAATTTTTGACAGTATCTGTGTAAAATGTAGTGTAAAGCAGAAATTCTGCTCAAAAGACCAAAAGATTTTGATTACAATTTACAATACATTAGCATAATCATGAACATAATCATAGCTGATATCTTTTCTATCGAGCCACATTTACATATGGAATATGGAATAGTTTTAATATAAATGGAACGGGAACGGGAATGTGATAATAATAATAGCTTTACTTTCCCCGTTTTTGCAAACTATTCAAGTTTCTATGAGAGAAAAATGTCCCGTAGGGTCGCTCTTTTCCCCTTTTTGTTCCCGCTTTTTATGACTTTGTTATCCGAGTTTTGCAAGTTTCATCCATGTAACTTCAAAGGAAAACTCATGTTCCATGTTCCATGTTCTATACATTAGGATTCAAAGAGTGTGTGCACAGGAATTATGCATAAAGATTATACATTATGAACTAGCAGTATGTTCAATGTTCAATGTTGACAAAGTCAGAATGACAAAAGGTTGACGTTCTCATGCTTTTCTCCATGTTTACACGTTTACCTATTCAATGTTCAATGTTCAAAGATATGTTTGTATTTGAAATTTTCATCTAAATTCCACTGGATCAAGCTTCAAGGTGTACGAAAAGGAGCACGAGCACGCTTTGATCATCACAAAAGCAGGTTTGCAGGTTTTATTCTACTTTCTACTTTTCTACTGTAATTGAAAGAACAATACAAAAGAATACAAAACGTGCATACTTTATACTGTACATTGTCCTTGTCATTTTATTTCCATTGCTTTATGATTTATTATTTATTATTAAAGGTTAATACATAGAAAATAGATTTCAGAATATTCTCCGTGCGCTTCAAGAATAAAGAGTAAAGAGTAATGAGAATGAGCTTTGATCCGCGAGCTGTGATCTATGTTTACTGTGTACTTTTACCAGTTTTTACTCTCTTTTTGACTATTTCTTGTTGTTCTTTAATTTTGTACACGTTTCTCTCGGGATTGAGTCTGAAATAAATAATTGTGGGACATTCTTTTGTCTCTAGTCTCCAGACTTCAGATTTCAGATTCTAGATTCTAGATTCTAGATTCTAGACTCTAGACTCTAGATTAGTTTACTTATTAGGTTTTGGTATCGACAGAATTGTGGTTAGTGGATTTTCCATGTCACTACAAACTACAGAGCACAGATTTTAGATGCTGAATTCACCGTACGTTACTTTTAAACGTTACTTTTTCCATGTTACCATTTGCTTTTTGCTATATTTGTAGATGATAAATCTTATGATGATTCCATGATTCCTTGGAGCAATAAATCTTAGTTTGATCATCATAGTGGATTTTATTTCCTTGTTGGATTTCGGGCTCGGATTTTCAGTGTCATGTTAATAGATGATTTTCTTAAAGAAGGGGAAAGAACGGGCAAGGTAGAAAGCGGGAGGAGAGCTGATAAAAATGGCGATCATAGGCAAACTTCTAGAACTTCTCCTGTTTTGGACAAAGGACGAACACACGAAGCGCTGCTGTGGACGGACACCCGAATATAAATCTATCATCCGTACAAGTTATGCGAGTAATAAAGCACGGTAATTCATGATATTGTATTTGTAGATAGATAAATAGCCAGATATGATGCGATAACACTACCGTCAACCGTTGCCGTTACCGTTGCCATTCCACAAATGTATTAAACTCGTTTTAGTATGATTTTATGATCCACACACAGAATAATAGTAAGTGGATAAAAAGGGAAAGAGCCATTCAATGAATTCAATTCCACACCAAACATGAACCAAAATACACTTTTATATCCACTGTGCCTAGTTTTTTGTGCACACATGTGTATCATCAACAGAGAAAATTCTATCCATTTCGCTCTCCTTTGGCTTGGCTTTGATGTTTTGATGTGTAATCTAATTTATAATACCTACACTACCTACACTACCTACAGCCTGCAGCCTAGTACATCACATTTTAAGTTGCATACAGCATACATCATCCAGTCACATGAGTTTTTGAAGGTTTACCCGAGATATTAAATACGTCATACGTCATACATTCTCCTTCCTCGATATTTCTGCACAGAGGCATAGAGGCATAAAAGATGAATGATAAAGTGTAAAAGATGGAGATGGAGTCACTTTTCTACATGTAGGTTTTGTCTATTCCCCATTATGTCACTTTTATAGTCACTACTAACATGTTTTACCCATAAACATGAAACAAATTACCCTATGAAAAATCGGAATATGAAACTGAACCTGTAGATTTGGATTTGAAACAATCAGTACAGTTTATTTTAGGTAGCTAGTAGATAGTAGATAGTAGATATGGTCCGATGAGAAATCAAATATCAAATCTCAAATCTCAAGTCTCAAGTCTCAAGCCTCAAACCGTAAATTGTCTACAAAGTTTAATGTTCAAACTACTATATTTTCCACTACATTTGATTTTTCATGGGCTTCTCTTCTTACTTTCTACTCCATAGTCCATACTCCATAGTCGATAATAATCATTCATACTGAATTGAATTGAATACATATTTAAATTTGTTATTTGTGGAAAAACTCTGGCACGATAAATTTTGCTCTAATGTTTTTGCAAGTTTCCAGGATTCTTGATTCTAGATTCTAGGGTTCTTGAATTCGATTAATTCTCATTTCTCATAATAAAAGAAACCAATACTTGGTTTGGGTTTAACTTGATGCTTGATGTATGCAAGAATCAAGAATCATTATTAGACTTGTAATTGGAAATTGGAAGGGAGATAATGAATTTTAATACTGTTAAACGGGGCTCACATTACGTATTAATTATTCATTATTTCTTTGTGTAGTGTGTAGAGTGTAGAGTGGGAAATGTGTAATTTATAACGGATACTCCTGTCTCTTGTACAACATACGTATAATTTCAACTAGTGACTAGTGACTAGTCTTTTTGCCTTCGTCAATAATTAATAAGCTAATTTAAATCCAAAATTCAATTTAAATCCTCTTGCCATCATCATCATCATCATCATTATCATGTCAAATAGAAATAGAGACTCGGAACCAGAACCAGAACCAGAAACGGAACGTGGAACCATTGTGATTCGATGACAAGGAAAAAAACTGTAGGTGTGATGCTTTTGGCTTTTGGCAAGTCACCTCATGCAAAATACTAAATGAGGAACCAGGAACGCGGATAGAAAATTAGAAAATTACAAAGACAAATGCCAGTGCGAATTGCAAATTCTTGTTTTCCAACTTTGATCCAAAGGTCGCTCTCCATGTAGTTTTAATGTAATTTGGATTTGAATTTCAATCCAAATTCGAATCCAGATTCGGATTTGGATTCTGGAAATGTTGCTCATTCCATTCTCTTTGCAATCTAATTTAATTTAAATGAGAGAGCAGGTATTGAATTGTTGATGGTTGGTGTGTAATGAGTAGCGTGATACGTGTAGCATAGATAATAGATACCGCTCTGCTTTGTGCTTTGTGCAGTGTACATGTAAATATTTGAGTGTGGAAAGCTTTATGGATTTTCTCTCATTATCAAACTTCAAGCTCGCATGTATGCATGAACATGTGCGTGGGTATCACTCTAGATTCTAGATTCTTGATTCTAGATTTTAGGTTCTTGATTCTTGATTCTAGATTCTAGATACGTAGTTGTTAGAGTATTTAGTACTTGGTTTGTGTATCTTTCAGTGTTTCAGTGTCGAGGAGGAAGGGAAAACAGGAATTCCTGCTACATGTATAAAGGGCGTGGACTTTTCCTTCCTTTTCTCTCATTTGGTTTGGATTTTATCGATACTCTTCATTTTATACAAGTTTCAAGACTCAAGACATAGTAATAAAATGCAGTCTTTAGGCTGACGACTGAAGACTGAAGACTCTAGACTCTAGAATTTAGAATTTAGACTGTGGAACATTGTTCCATTGTGCCACACATGACATGACATTACATAATGCGTTTGTATGATGGACGATGTCCTTGTCATTCATTCTTGTTGTCGCTCTCATGTCATTTCATTATACATTCTACCTTCTGCAGTTTGCAGTCTGCCGTCTGCCGTCTGATCAAACCAAATCCAACTAAAACCAACAAAATCGAACCAAGCCAAACCAAACCAATCTAAAGCAACTAAGAACATTTTCATGTCCAATGATACATTTTATCATGACATGCATTGGATATTCGGATATTTGGATTTTAGAGCTACTGCCCGAACAAAACAGGACAGGGATATGAAGTGGAATGATTTCGTGTCCACAGTGATTTGTTCAAACTTGCAACTTTTTTCAGGTGGAAACAAACAAGAGTGAACGAATCAACGAGCAGACATTCAACATTTCAAATTCCACATTCGACAGTCACGTTTGTTGGTTTGGCAAAGAGCAGAGGCGTAAAAAGTAAAAGGTAAAAGCAACAAAAGTTGTGGCTTTTTCTTCATTTCCTTTCATGAAGTCATTTTCCACTTTCTCTCCTTATGTATGTATCATACAATTTTTTATTCAAACACAATGAAATATTATGAAATGTTCACATGCATGGTGTTTGGTGTGGGCTGGACTGGATTAATCTGGTATAGTGGTATAGTCAGTCATATACCATTTGAGTGTGGGAATGTGTGGGTGAGTCGTTGTCGTTGAATGGGTGATCGGTGTGAGTGGAAAAAGCATATTTATTTATGATTTTTGTATTTCATGTATTTTATTTTATTTTATTGGTATAGTGGAATTATAGTGAAGGGCTTACCTGTATATCCAAAAGTTGATTTTTTCCAGAAGGCCATTATTAGCTCTGGCTAGGTCACTCATGTTCACAAAATATTTTAGCTGTTTTGGATTGTCGGGCGGACCAGGACGTTCAATGATTGAAAAAGTAAAGTAAACTGGAGTACATAGTAATGGACTAACAAAATAGGCTGATGCGATGGCCCTACAAAGAACAGAGACCAAACAACAATAAATAAATATACCTTCATGTTGTATCATTTATACGAAAAATTGGGTACAAAAAATGCATAATACATGATAAAGTGACTGAAAGCTGATCATTGATCACTGATCAATGTTTGTATGAAAAATTGTTAAATTTCATTTCCAAAAAGCATTTGCAATTTGAATTCTGCATCCCATTTCCCCGCTTTCATTTTATACATATTTTAATTACATTGACAAATACCAAATACAAAAAGGAAAATGAAAAAGCAAAGCCAAACATAAAATATAACATGCAGTGTTTAGCATTTAAAGCTGTTCAAAGTTCAAATAGTTTACCATTTCGCTCGATCCATCGTACACCAAGTCTTGCTATATTGTGGATATCCTATGGCTATATAACGCCACACCGCTAACGTTAGGGTTAACCAAATGGCAATTGTATGACAAACCTGGATAGTAAAAAAAAAAAAAACAAGATATTTTTTATCACTTCATTAGTATTCATTAGAATGTCACAACATGCCACGCTTGTCACTCTTGTCACTCATCCAGTTAGTAATGACTGACAAAATTGACTAGAAACCAGAAATTAGAAATTCCATTTTTATGGGGCGTGTGATACATTTTTCTATATTTTCCATCTATATTCTTCAATCTACAAGCTATAATAATTTTACCACAGTTTTCCGTTTTTATTGCATAAATACTGCTGCCTGATGAATGGAAAATTCCCAATCCCAATTCAAAGCTTGGGGTGTGCATTATTCATCATCCATTATTCATGCTGTCTTTCGTCACATTTGAATTCGAATGAGAACTGGAATATGGAACAGGAAGTAGGGATTCATTAAGCTCAGCTCAAATAAAAAAGGAGTTAACAAGTAAAAAGTGGAACGGATAAAAAATAAAATCCAAACCTGAATGATTCATTTAGTTTCTTTCTCTTTTTATAAAATTTTAAGCAGGAAAGGATCCAAAATACAAAGGCAAATCCCATGTGTGTAAAAATGAAACTCTTCAACTATTTGTCACATGTACACTTCCTGTCATTTCTTTCCATTTGTTTTAACTAGTACCGTGATTTCATAGTGAATGTTTAGAGTTTAGAGTTCTGTGTTCAGTATTTAGAACTGGCTCCCATAGGTACACAAAAGGATGTAGAAATACAATAGAACGAGCGTCACAACTTAGGAAGCATATGAAATATGGCATATGGAATATGGCGTAAATATGGCGTTTTCCACTATTGTTTTCTACCTTTCTCGCAGAGCACTTTCTCCAAAACCCTCATCATTAATGGAAGAAAAACAAAGGAAAACGGCAGGAGATCATTAGACTGGAGAAAAGAGAGGAAATGATACTCTTGCTCCTACTTGATTCTCGGTTCATGATTCATGTTGTTTGTAGTTTGTTTGTAGCTTTCCAAGTTTATACACTTTCAAAAAAACACTATAAATAATGTTTTCCTTTTTATAACTGCTCAAGACTCGAAGCTCAAGATGTGAGAATAATTACTCCGTACCTTGTGGGTGCGCATTATAAATTATAACAAAATTGATTTTAAAAAACAACAGGACATTTCTTTGTCATTTTTTACTTTTGGTATTTGCTATGTTTTCAAAATCTAGAAATCTAGACCAGCATCATTAGCAGTCGATGGTCGATGGTACAGTGTAGAATGTAGAGTATAGAGTGTAGCCCGTCTCCACCCACGCAATTATGCACAATGCAAAAGCATAATGTAAATTAAAGTCAATGTATACTCCTTCTCTTTCTAGTTTTACTTGCTTCTCTGCAACCAAAAAACCACAAGTGCGTCTGATGTAGCTTCTAGCTTCTAGCTTCACCATCAGATTTCCGATTCCGGGATTCATTTCTCATCTCAGCTGGTACCTTGTACATTGCACAGTGTACATTGTACATGCATATCCGCTCATTACAGCTCAAATGACCAAGAAAATGACTTTGAAAATCGACGGCAAGGAAACAAACAAACAAGTCAACGGATGTATACTCTATACACAACATTTGCATCCAATACATTTTCCACCACACATTTTCAAATGTATCATATATTGTACATATTATAACATTGTACATTGTACACCGTTCACTGTTCACTGTTCACTGTTCACTGGACAAATTGGCATTCGTAAGTTTTCTATAAATGTGTATGGTGAATGCATTATTTATTTTCTCAGCGGCATTCAAATTCATGAGTTTTGATTCACGTTATATCAAATTACATGAAGTGGACTCATTTATTTCTACTTTCTACTCTCTACTTTCCACAAGCACAAACAGGGAACAAAGAAAATGTGAATGTAATGTAATAAGCAAATATCTGCATGTACGAATATCATGAATATATTCAAGTTTTCAAATAAATGGCGAGAAGCTCGGTTGGAAGTTCCAGTTCCAGCTCGTTCACCCACTCTCATTCACATTCTCATTGTATTCATTGTACTGGGTACTTACAATGTGTACAGTGTACAGTGTACAATGTACAATACAGACCCGGAGAGAAATTTTCGCACAATAATAGTCCACAAAAGAGAGGAATAAAGAGAGAAGAAAAAGGCAGGCAGGCAGGCATAATATTTCCTTTGATTTGATAACAGAGGCGAATGAATAGAAAGTGAGCTCATTATTATTATTATTACAATCAAGTGAGAGGACACACAAGTTTGTATAGAATGTAGAGTGTAGACAGTAGACTATAGATGAAGGTACATAATACACATGAAAGCACAACTTTCCGTCACCAGCATCAAAACATCAAAACATCAAAATATCAAAACATCAAAGTTTTCTTGGTTCATTCTTATTCATGGACATGAAATTGAATAGTGTGTAGATTGTAGATTGTAGATTGTGGACTATCACTACATGCATTTTATGTACATGATAAAAGTAGAAAAGATATGGAAAAAGTATGGCTACAAATGCCATGTTGATGAGTACTGAGCGTGTTTATGGGAAGACATGATGACGATCCACAATCCACACTCTTTAGTCAAAGTTTATGCATGAAATGTCTACGCAAAAGACGTCGCTGGTCTCCGGTCGCCCTATTTTACACATTCTACATACACTTGCATACACGTGCATTGTAGATTGTAGATACAAAAGATACCAACACACACGATGCTTGCAATTCAGAATTCAGACACATCTCCGCCTTTTCCCATGCCTTACTTATAACTTGAATAAAGATTGCTTCTCTCTCTCGCTCGCTCTTTCTCTGGATTTTCATGTTTTTTCCATTTTTTCTATTTGGCACAACTATTTACAAAACACGCAACCCTCGCTTCTTTTCTTTCCCTTTTCCTAGTACCCCTCTCTCTTTCTCTCTCTGCTGTCAAACTAGAGCAACTGTTTAACTACACTCACGAATGTAACATAACATAGATGAACGAGCCAAGTTTTCCTCAATACTCAATACTCAATACTCAGTGCTCAAAACATGAGTAAAATACAGTACAAAGTATAAACATGATCCTTTACACTATAAAAAGTTGAAATCATCCAATTTTTGATCCTAACAAATACAACAAGTACAAAGTACAAGTTGAGGCGTGAACACAACAAGAGCGTCAAAATTTTCTAGCTGGTTACATTACGGTTAAAATGGCTCAATAATACTTGGTATTCTGTGCGTGAGACACGGGAAATGAAGCCCTATTCATTTAGATGCTTCCTCCGAGTAATACGAATTAATCAGACAGGATCCTCTTTTTCTTCCCTTTTCAACCGGAATTTTAGCCGGAATAGTTTTTCTATCAGTTTCTTTATTTACTCAGACTGAGAGAGCAGAGAGATGACAGGAAAGAGCTTTTGAGGAAATCTTCTAATATAGATGTTAGATATTGGACATGTTTGCGTGATGCTGAGGATTGTGCCTGTGAGTGTATGAAGCTTCCAGTTATTTTCTCGAGAAACGGGAAGAGGAAAAGTAAATTCGAGATTCAGAAATCAAAAAATTACACTTTTCTGGTAGGATATTGTGGTGTCCACGTTCCATGTACAAAATAAACCACACCATACCGCACCACACTATTATCTATGTGTTTTGTGTTGTGTGTTTTATATTTTGTATGCACTGCGTAAACATGCCTACATACTACATACTACAAACTACATGCGCCATACTTGATACAGGTTCTGTAAAAATACGGAAGTATGATAGGTTTGGTGTTTGTTTGAGAGTTTGGAGTTTGGAGTTGGAGAAAGAGGCCTGCAGTCACATTAATGATATCTCACTAATCGTAAGAGAAGCTGAAGCTGAAGCGGAGGCTGAGGTTAAAGTAAAGATTCTTCACCACTCCGCTCTCTTCCTCATGTTGTTTTTTCCCTTGTCCTCTCTCCCTCTTCTCTCCTTCTTCTTGTGAGAGTAACTTTGAGAAATCTTTTGCTTTAATGTGTGGTGTGCAATCTTCCATCTACCATCTACATTGTACAGTGTACAGTGTAAAGTATACAGTATACAGACTTTGTTGCCTAATAAAGTACAGAGTCAAGTTGTGTTAGCTTCGGAGCGTATTAGCTACATTTCGTTAGCGAGTGAGTAAAGAGTAAACATTTACTCAACTTGTCAATTGAGACATTTTGACGGAGATGAGTTCATGGTGTGGCAAGGAGAGAGTGGTGAGTGGTGAGCGGTGAGTGGCGAGTGGATAGAGATGAAGAAAGAGAACGCTGAAGATTGAAGATGTATTGAGGAGTCAGTAGTGAGAAAATAAGTAGGGAGGGCAAAAAAAAGACACAAGTAGTGAAAAAAATGTATGTATATTTTTCTTGATTTTTTTCTCATTCCAACATGATCCACTTGATTTTCTTCTTTATTACACTTTTTACAGATATACCAGGAACAAGGAACGAGGAACAGGCTTTGTGTACGTAGTACATACATGTATATTATATATTATATGTTGGGAAATTAAAGTGGAGATTCCACTTCATACCCCCGGCCTATATTTCATACACGTAGATTGTACACTGTACAATTTGCAGTGTACATTGTACATGTATCTAGAATCTAGAGTGTAGAGAAAATAAGAAATTCCATAAGTCTCTCAAGCGATGAATTAGCAGTAAAAAAACAGCTTTGCTGATATATCAACAGTCAGCAGGGAAAGATTCGCAACCTGAACTGAATTTGAATGGGAATCAGTGAAACAGCTGCTACTTTTTTTTATAAAAGAATTTTTCAGCCATTTCCCTTTCAAACTAGTGTAAAAGTGTAAAGGCGTAAAAGAGTAAAGACTTGTGCATCGCGTACATAGTATACAAAGTATCTGATATCTGGTATCATGTATCATGTATCATGTCGTTAGAAAATCTGGATGAAGAGGAAATCTGGAGCAACTTTCCATCGTCTCATTATTTGAAAAATGAGCCAAAACCAAGATTAGAAAAAAAGAGAAGAAGACAGAAGCTGAGGACGAGATGAAGATGAAGATGAAAACGGGGTAGACAGACAGAGAAAAGATGTATGAACTCAAATGTAAGAAATACGACAGGAATCTCGGGACGAACTCTTGAAAAGACGAAGAGAAAGGTCCTTGGAGTACTGGTGGACTTGGATCTAGAATCTAGAATCTAGAGCCTAGAGTCTAGAGTGTCATATGAAACACTGGACTGAACTGGACTCCAATCCACTTCACATAAACAACTCTCTCTCTCTCTTTATTATATGACTTGTATCTTTTGTTACCGTCGGTATAAAAAATCCGTCAATCTACATTCTACATCTAAACCTAAAGTTAATACAGAAGTAACATCATTTCCAGTTGCTAATCCTAACCTGCAATTCGTAGACAATTTTTTTAAATGACTCATCTCTGTCTGTACTTTAAACTACCCACTCATTTTTCAGAACAAGTTGCAATTATTTAGAGCTTAGATTAGCGGATTTTTAAAACTAAGAGTAACTTTTATGTACGGCATAAAGCATACTACACAATGTACAATGTACACTAAAATGAACTCATATCATATGATTATTTCCCATTTACAAGAGACTGGACTTGGAAAAAGAGTGACTTCTACGTCACTGGTTTGTACTGTGTCCAGTGAACAGTGTCTAGTGTCTAGTGTCTAGTGTCCAGCGTACGGAGAAAAGGAATACCTAGTGGTCCAAAGTGACCCAGATGATTTGTTTTCCAACCGCCACTGACTAGACACTACAAACTAGACACTAGACACTAGACACTAGACAGAAGAGGAAACTCTGTACGCGGTACGCGGCATAGAAGAATTTTTCAATCCATTCTACATTCTCTCCAAGTCAACTTTATACAGTTGACAAAATTCCGATTCCGAATTCCATACATTTTGATATACTTTACTTTTCCTCTGCTCTTTTCTACTCTACTCCAATTGCACGCTCTAGTTTCTACTTGTAGTTGATCCAGGTTTACGCTCAACATTACATAATATGAAATGATAGCACATGAAATATAATGCACCACACTAGACACTAGACACTACACACTAGACACACGATACAAAATACACGCTCTTCATTTCTATTTTGTACATTTCACTGAATCCCTACTTTCTCTTTCCCTTTGACAACTCAATTCGACTGAATTCAACTATTCGGTTCAATGCAGATCCAAATTCAGGTACAGAGACAAAGACAACGAGACCGATGGACCTTGGATCTTTGATCTAGAATCGAGGTAATAATAATTTGAATCCACTGGCACAGAAATATTCCAATATGAACATTGAGCACTAAACATTGAGCATTGAGCATGATATCTACTGTATTATCCTAAATCCAGCACACAGAATTCAAACTCCAGAATCCAGAATCGAGAATCGAGGAGCAAACATCCTGTTTATTTCTACATGAAGAGTGCATCGTTTTATCTATAAATTATGTACACAGCTGCATCCTTTGCAATGTACTGATGTACACTGTACATTGTACATTGTACACATAGCCTTTCATCTCTCACGAATCATCCTTTGAATGATTCTCAGATCACGAATCATCGGCATTGGAGTGCAGGATGTGGATGTGTGAATGGAATCTGCGGAGAGAGTGAAAGAGAGTGCCGTGTAATGATGATGGTGTCACTTTATTTATAAATACTGAGTATTTGGAATTTGGAAATGAGCCTGGAAGGAGTTACAACACCTATGTGATTCTGCCCATGGTGATGGTGTTTCTATTTATATTTATATCAGTATTTGTGTATATATCTAGAATCTAGAATCCATAATCCAGAATCTAGAATCTAGAATCGAGATTTGTTTGTCTCATGTCAGTTTTCATCGACATCACAGTCAACTGTCCAGAGAAAGGGAGAAAGTCACAAGTCAGAAAGTTAGAAAGTTAGATATCCAGTCTCCAGTCAGCCACGTCCATAATCTACAGTCGATTTATGTATGTATAAATATAAATATAAATATATACGGACAAGGAAACATATTTATGCTTTTCAGCCAGGCCATGCCATACCATACCATACCATGCTATGAGCCACTCTTAAATGATGAAGAGAGAAAGTTACCATCTCCCCAGAGAAAAGGAAAGGAAAGGGATGAAAATCAAAATGAAAATGAAACTACAACTTATACTTTACACTTTACCCGCTTCTAGCTAAACATTGAATGTGGCCGTGAGGAAAAGGAACATACTAAGCATTAAGCATGTTATACAATAATAATAATAATAATATTGATATTACTCGAGGTTGGAGGTACAAAATACATCATACAAAATACATGATACACACTACACATTTTATTCTATATATAATATACTAGTGCCTAGAGCTGGCAGAGTGCATTATTTGATAGAGCCCAAGCACATGGTTCTCCAGTTCTCCCGTTCTCCAGTTCTCCAGTTAGGCGGAAGAGAGTACCAGTACGAGAAGCATTTCCATTACCAGTCTACCAGTACATGTATGCTCTTGTTCTTTCTCCCTGCTCTTTCTCTTTCTCTTGATCTCGTATCTTGCCGCTCTATAATTTATGACGATATTTCATGTTCTGCTTTTTGGACACGGTGTGAATTATGGCGGTTCAATGAGAAGATTGATGAGTGCACGTGTGTACGTATGTGTAATGTGAAGGTGTGTGTATATTGCTTATTGTATATTTTATATTTTATATTTAGTTGTGTACAACGTACCAGCGTGTTGTACTGTATTGTGCTGTGTTGTATATCGTGATGGTGATTGGGAGTACTCACTACTCACTACTCATACGTTTACTCTTTCTCACACATTGTGCACTGTACACTGTACACTATATGAGATGTACAGTGTGTATAAGAGTATAAGAGTACCTTGAAGGAAGAACAAAAAGGAGGAGGAGAATGAGAGTGAAAGCGACGGAGAAACGCACGGAAATTGAATGTACCTCCTTCCAACTTCCTATTCTACTTATCGTCATCCTCTTCCACCACTGAACTCTCAACTGCACTGCTAAAGGAATAGCAAATAGGAAAATATGAAAATATGAAAGTATGAAAGTTTGAAAGTGCAATATAACCGTCCATCCGCCATCCGCCCGTCTGTCCAAGTCAATGAGCTTTTGTTTATGTGCTCCGATTTTAAACACAATTTGACGGCAAAATCTTTGTTTTCTGTTCATGAAATGGAAAATAATTTAGTCCCTTTTCTTTACACTCCAACTCACTCGATTTTCTGTATCAAGTATCAAGTTTATCAAGTACAACGTGTCTTACAATATTTTATGTTTTGCCCTGGACACTGGAAATGAACAAGGGAAGAAACGAAATCCTGATTTGATTTTTTCATATGCATGAATTTGACTTTTTTTAAATTTATGTCCCTATTATATATTTCTATTTACATTTTATTTTGTTTTTTCGCTGTTCTATTGAATTTGATGCTAGGAATTGGAAATTGGAAATTGTAAATGGGACATTAGAGACAAAGGTAAATAAAATATTTTTTGTTGTTGACTATTGATTATTGATCTGTAGATTGTAGATAGAAATTGATTTATTATAAAAAAAAATAAAAAAAGATGTATTTGTATTTGAAATGGATTTATTTTTACCTGGGAAAAATTACTGTGGACGAGGATGAAGAGAGCCCATCCATAAGGGAAATTTTTGACCTTCCATATCCTGTAGACGGCAAAAGGGATGTATTCGACCATGTTGAGGAGGTCAGCGAAAGCGAGCCCAGTCAGTATCGCATTGGTCGGACTTATCATGGCTTTGCGTGTTAAAACGATAAGATTGAGCAAATTCGCAAGGCAGCCGAAGAAGCAAACGACCAGTGATGTGTAGCCGTGAATACTCCCATAAACATTCTGGAACGTGACGAAACCCATTCCACAGTACATTCGAACATGAAGTGAAGCATTATTCGAGACTGAAGAAACTGTCCCATTCACTTCCTCCACAGGGAAAAAAGTATCGTTCGTATACGTCTCTGTCACTTCCATTGTATTGGGTAGTGGTGGTTTTGTACTACTCTCACAAGTAATAATATGGGTATTAGCTCTAGTCTCTAGTCCTTAGTATTTTTTAGTGTAGTGGTTTTAGTTGAAGAAGTTTTACTGTTTCATAAAAAAATAAAAAATAAAATAAAATAGGACGAATCAGCAACAGCAGCCAGCTTTCTTCAAGTAGTTTTCCTTTTTCCTCTGTTTATTTTTGCACTTTATGTAAGTAAATATTACCAAATCACACCACGCCACACGCACAATTTATATTCAGAATCCAGGATCCAGGAGGTGTTGAAACCTTAAGAGAAAATAATAATAATAATCACAGTACTGATATTTTCATATGAGTTTCTTCTCCCGTTTGACGTCAATATCACGAGTCACAAGTCACAAGTGACAGCACCAAATTTCCTAGGGAAAAACAAAAAATTATAATAAAGTCACAGTAAATATATTACAGATATTACAGATTATTATGCAACATGAAAAATTGAGACATTGTGTGTTCCGTTTTTAGTACAGCTTATTATTTTTTGTATGAATATTTCGTTTTATTAGCTCCATTTTCCACGTATTACGCCAGAAAAATCGTAAAAAGTAAGCCGAGACTGAGAAACTCCAGGTACAAGGACAAGGACCAGAACCAGAACCAGAACCAGAACAAGAGAAGAGACAAGTGAGATAGTTAGCTTTGAGCATTGAGCATTGAGCATTCATCATCAAAGCAAATATATATCTACGAATGACAGAACATGGTGAAATGAAATGCGTCCATAAAAAAACATATTTTTTCTCTATCCTACTGTATTCATGGAGAAAAATCCCACAATCCTAGCCATTTCAAGGAATCTGGATAATCTTTGCGGAAGAAATAATATAATAATATAATATGATATAATTTCACATGTGACTACGTGTCTTTTTATATGCTTGAAAAAATGTAGAGTGTAGGATGTAGGATGTAGGATTGTCCAATAATAATCATAATAATAATATGAGGAAAAGTACTACTACTTTTACTCTTCTACTTGTACTTCTATACTGCTATATTTTATAGAAAATGATAGTCTGGGGAAAGGAAAGGACGATTTCCTTCCAATTCCTCTCCTCCTCTTACCTACATAGATTTCAACTCTCAAAAATATTTACGACATGGGATATGGATTCAAATATAAGGATTATCCTATCAAATCTGTGTGTAATGTATAGGAAAAAATTCCAGGCTGAGATTCAAAAAGTTTAGACGAATCTAAACTCTACGCTCTACATTCTACATTCTAGACTCTAGAAGGTTAAAAAATGTCAGCTAAAGTTGAAATTTTATCTCGGGGTATTGAGTATCCTTTCCCATTTCAACACCAAGTATTACACATGTAGCATGTCTCATGGTCGGCGAACACTCACAATTCACAGTACAAATATGTACGCGTTACGTATGCATGGAAAATGATAAAAGTTTCTACATTCGTATAAATAGTACATTTATAGAAACTAGAAACTAGACACTAGACACATGGCCTCGTAAATCCTGTAGATTTTCACCCAAACTAAAAGTAAATGTACATAGTTGTTGAGATTATTATAAATTATATTATTATTATAAATATATTTCATGAAATATGTGTAAAAGTTGTTCGGTATTTGGTTCAACTCAAGTCTAGAGTTTAGAGTTTAGAGTCTCAAGTTCACTGCGGTTAATTTTGACACGTATTTTTGGGATTTGAAAATTCCTCCTTCAACTGTAACTTTAACTTGAAAACTTGAAGTCCACAATAACGAATAACGAATAACGAATGACGAGAGGTGAAGAGTCCAAGTCCGCCAATACAATAATAATAATAATCATCGTGGTTATCATGTGACACGATCTAAACCAAACCAAACCAAAACTAAACAAGAAACAAGAACCCCAAGTCAAGTTCATACTTGATACATATTATATATTATGCAATGTGAAGAGTTTAGTATAAAAGGGATGAAATTGGAATCGGAATCGCACTGGGACTACAAACTGAAGACTGACACGTGCGTCCAGGTGGAATCCAAATCCAAACATTCCAAGAGTGGTTCACTACAGCTACGGTCTACAGTCTACACTAAACTGGTACACATACAGTTCCTGTTCCTTTTCCCATGCCAATACCTTGCTACGGATGCTTTTCCATCCTCCTCCGCTCTTCACCTTCTCCTTCTCATCCTCTCTACTCTCTACTCCCGTTCAGCTTCAGCTCTCCAGAGGTCCAGTTCCAAAGAATTTGGAACCCTTTTGTGCTGTGACAACCTAAAGTCACATTGTCCTTGTCACTGTCGTTGTCGTTGTGGCTAGCCTAGTCTAGTCTGGTCTGGGTTTTGAGCCTTGTGTTTTGTGTACACTGGGCATTGGAGATTACATTCCAGTTCAAACCAGTATTTGACAAAGCAGCTGACATTCTGCCATGCATAAGAACAGAGAACAGAGAACAGGATCCCGATCCAAATTCACATCTCCTCCTCTTTTTCTCCGCTTTTCCCAAGCAAAAACCGCATCGCCCATCCACATCTACATCTATAATCTACAATCTACATTCTACATTCTAACAAAAGCACTTGCATGTAGAATGTAGAAAGTAGAAACGCGTACCTATATACATTATACATGTGTGTGATTATGAGGCGAAAAGGGTGGCAGTGGAAAATTCTGTGGTCTGAAGAGTCCAAGAGTCCAAAGTGGAGAGTCCAAATTGCTGAGGACGCAGTCAATGATCACTTCTATTACATTATAGAACGTGTCCCAGAGGAGTGACTGGTCGACACTCTGCTCGACACTTGAACGCCTCTATTGGAGTCAATTAAATGAAACTTGATTGCAGAGCATAATCCATGAATTCCTACAATCTCCAACGTACAATGTACAATTGTCTCCATATCACTCGCATATTACATACTACATATTACACTTTCTACTTTCTACTTTCTGCACTTTGAGGATTGAGGATTGAGGTTTTGGGTACATTTTACGATATACAGAGAACCGACAGATGAACCCACTTTCTCTAAGAATAATACCGAATTATTTTCTACCTATGGTATATCATTATCTGGATCTTTATTATCTGTGCTACTTTTCTTGTTTCTTTCCCATCACTACACCATCTCCCTGTTTATGGTGTGTATTGTGGACCTTTGGAGTTCCGAGTTTGGAGTTGTGCTCTCTT
Organism: Sminthurinus aureus; assembly: GCA_034698265.1. NCBI lineage: Eukaryota > Metazoa > Arthropoda > Collembola > Symphypleona > Katiannidae > Sminthurinus > Sminthurinus aureus. The sequence goes on along the minus strand of JAQGBH010000388.1, from coordinate 30,633 downwards.
TCTTCTTTCTTCCTTTTCTCTTCACAAGGTACAAGGTACAGTGGAATAAAAAAGAGCAATAATGTCTACAAGATGATCGTAATAAAGCGCTTAGCTCTATAAGTCTCCTATCAACAACTCCAGTCCAAGTTCAGGTCTCAGTTTGAAGCTTGAAGTTTGAAGTTTGTAGACTCAACGTACCCACACGCAACTTTACACGTGGATAGATAAAAGCAAGGGGAAAAGATGCCTCTGTATTTTTCCATTGATGTTTTCGAACAATCATCACGCCGCGTGATGGCTGCTTGGTAGATCAACATCTTCATTTCATCCTCACATATCACATACCACAAACAAAATTGGACATTTTATAAATAAAGTCGGTTCACTGTTCTTGGGTTTTGGAGCAGCGACTTTATTACACATTGATCTGATCAGGCTCGTCCGTCTGTACTTCTGTACTTCTATTCACTCGTTCGAATTCTCGCTCTTCTACTATGCGCAGTATTGAGTCTACATTGTGGGGCAACATGAGACTGGGGCAATTTGAGACACTGGTAAAATTGTAATTGAGACAATTCCACCAGACGTTTGTTTCTCCTCAAAATGAATTATCACTACATGAAAATCCAGTTGTAGCCTCTCCTCTTTTGAACCCAATTCGGACAGTTATAAGTTCCACCAATGTCGAAAGCGGGTCCTCCATCTTAGCTTATTTACTTGGAGCTCCTGAGGTTCTTGTTTAAACTGTTTGAAGATGGTATAAAGATGTTGATCATCAAGAAAATGGTGTGATGATGAGCGGCTAAAAGTGTAAGAAAAAGGAAAAATGGCAAGTTCCAACTCCAACAAATGAAGAGAAAAAACGGAACTAAACACAAACCAAATCGGACCAAACCGAGCAAAAAAACCGAGGAGTGAATGTTTTCATTCTCTCGAGTCTCGAGTCTCGAGTGTGTGCACACACGCGGAACATGGCTTTTTTCTCTGCCTTTTCTCCCATTCTTCTATTCTACATTTATTTCTCTCTTTTTTCTATTTTCCTCCAGATTCTTCCTATGTACAAAGCACAAGGCAAAGAGTACAAGGCACAGTGTAGAATGTAGAATGTAGGTATATTGCATATCAAGGTCCAAGTTTTACTCACTTTCAAGTTCGCTCCAATATCCACGCAGGGTTGTAGATTGTAGACGTAGACGGAGACGGATTCATTTTACTATGCACAATACACTGTACACTTTACTCATTGTACGCTGTGCACTGTGCACGGTCCCTATGATTGATGATTGAGACGAGGGAGAAGAAAGAGAAGGGAAACGGGAAAAAAATCTCATGAATGTTGCTCCTTCAATGGAATGGTCAAACCTCAAACACACAAACGTAACTCCCCTCTGGGCAAACACTATTACGAATTTCTCTCCTTCTGTCTTTTTTTCCATTCTTTCTCTCAAAATAGGAAAAGAATAATAAGAAATGCGAACAACTCAACTCAACTCAATTCGGTTCGGTTGGAGTTTGGAGTTTGGAATTCACTGAATGAATTTTGAATTCAAATGTGAGGCTATCATGACAGGGACTATAAAACGATCAAACAGCGAGCATATTTGTACAACCCAACCATATGGCCATATGAATACGAATACGGCTGACGAGTTGGACTACAAACTACAAAGTACAAACTACAAACAACAAACAAGACCAAGACGATGCAAGACCGCGACCACCCATCTAACAATTTTTTACCACACAACACACACAAGGAAAAAGAAAAACAAACTGAGTTTTTTTCAATCTCCATTCTCCATTCTCCATCTCCACTGTTTACGTTTTCCACAATGAACTTGTTTTTATTCTCAACTCTTCCCAACTATTTTTTTAAAAGAAGACGGTGAAGATGGAAGATGGAGGATGGTGAATGTAAAAAATATACATATGCGAAAAAAGCAGAGGAACGGAGAACAGGATGGCGGCTATCAGATTTAGATTTAGAATGAGAAAACTGGACAAAAAAAATAACGAGAGAGCGAGAGAGAGTGAGAGAGAAAAGAGAGAGAAGGGAAAACAAGGAGAAGACGATGGACGTCTTGAGACCTCAGAATCCACAACTTTTACTCTTACTCGTACAATTCTTCATCCTCTTTCATTCTTCCTCCTTTCAACAGGGGAAAACTCTTAAGCCTGGTTCTGACTCACTGATTCTTCCTCTTTCGTCCTCAACTCTGTTGTTACACTCGGCACTCAGTACTGTTTACTCTTGGATACGTATCCAGAGTCTAGAGTCTAGAATCTAGAATCTAGAGTGTAGATTCTAGCGTACTTGTCCACACTTTAGAACTGTGCGGATCGGATCAGTAAAGGGAAAAACTCATCCCCATTATACAAGTTTTCCTGATTCAGATCATCACACAAATGTCTTGAATCTCCATTCACGATTCTAGATTCTAGATTCTAGATTCTAGATTCCCAAATCTTGAGTCTCTATTCTCAAATCTCTAATCCATGTCTCTAATGTTTACATCGGACGGACATGGATACTTTTCTCCTGTCTGCCGCTTCTCCTTATCCAACAGTATTCCAACAGTATTACGTATTAGCCTGTAATAAAATACAGGAGACTCGATACTCTAGAATCTAGAATCTAGACGAATAACAGTGGCGATAACGATAAGGATGGGGATGACGATGAAATGAATCCAACTGAGACTGTTACAGCCAGGATAATGGAGAAAGAAATCGACTATCTGCAACTCCATCATTTCCTGTATCACCTCTATACGTTTTTCAACATCTATGTCTAATCTCCACCATAGACCATAGACCATAGAACACACCGTAAATATGTATAATGTAGAATGTAGACTCTGTGCTGGACAATAAGAATAAGCTGGAAACTTTTACACGTGCTAAATTGTTACAAGTTAGAATTCAGCAATTCAATCTCGTATTAAATTCAATACTCGATACTCGATACTCGATACTCAACACTGCCCAACAGAATAAATACAATATTATACAATAAAATAAAGGGAAAAGCTGTATATACACAGCACACAGCTTTACGTATTCGTATTTGTATTTGCTGTGAAAGGAGAAGCGAGAAACTACACTTGAACCATTCCACAATTCCTTGTCGTGAAATGAAGCAACATCAACATCAACATCAACTTTCCAAGAAACATTTTTGACCTTTTATCATCCGCTAAGATTTGATGGGATTTTTCTAGGACTTTGGTAGATTTAATACTGATGGGGATTCTTATTCTTATTCCGATTCTGATTCTTTGTCCTTTCAATGTGGATGTGAAAAATGAGAAGAAAAAGGCCTCCTTGAGCAGGGCTTTTTGGATCCAATGGCAGAATACCAAGAACCAAGAATCAAGAAAGGACAAGACAAAGGAAACTTTCTTTACTCTTTACTCTTTGTAGTCCAGGCCAGGTGGATGACAAGAAACAAGAAACCAGAAAGGAGAAGGATGGACGAATTAAGAATTAAATTCACATTATGAAACTGTGTGTGTGGAAATTGTAGAGTGTAGACTGTAGATGAATATCAGTCACATAGTTCTCGGATTCGCCTAGAATTACTGTGAAAGAAAGAGGAGCAAAGAGCGAGAGAGAAAAGGGCTCAACTTTCTCTTTGGTAATAATGAGCTCTATAAATCATTATCGACGACCTTTGTGTTGTATTGTATTGTGTTGTATTCTTTTGTATCGTGTTGCATTGCATTGACCTAGATTCTAGATTCTAGATTCTAGGTTCTAGATTCTAGATTGAACGAGAAAGGAGGAGGAAAGAGAACTGACACGATCGGTCACAGGCCACTGGCACTGGAACTGGCACTGACACGGGCACTGCCAAAAATATCAAATTATCAAGTGGTTTGGTTCTGTTCAATAAAAAATATTAGATGACACTCCTCACTCCTCATGATTGCACAGTACGGATGCCAATGACAATAGCGGTGCAGTTGACGAGAAAATGCTGCATCAGAATTGTATTCTTTTCTATATCACATATCACATTTCAGGCACTATACTGATACATACCTTGCTTGCCAATGGCAACGGACAATAATAGACGAATTTCCTCTAGATTTTTTGGCTTGACTTAAGAAAGGATGAATTTCCATTTTCCATTTTCTATCCTTTGGGCTAAAATGAGAGCAGACTGCAGACAGCAGACAGATCACAAAAGACAACCCAACTATTCATACATGTATTATCATGTTATTGTTGTAGCTCCTGTATTCTGTATGACTATTGAGTATTTAGTATTGGAGTAAGATCACAAATATCAAATATACCATCCCAATACATTCTCACCGTTCCTTTTGTTCCGGCCAGCCTGAAAAAAAGCAGGATGAAAACGAGAGAAATCCTTTTCATTTGAGTTTTGATCCCAAAACTTGAAATCTTTCACCTCCACAAAACTAGCTTCAAACTCTTTGGATTATAGAGCATAGAGCATAGAGCATGGATTAGCGTGAAGCTTGAGTCTTGAGACTTGAGACTTGAGCCTTAAGCCTAGTTAAGACTAGTTCCTTCTACAATCTACTGTCTACACAATGGAAATTTCCTACTTTATTCATGAATTAATGAGAGATGAGAGACTTTTATATGAAAATGAAGATGTATGGCTATAGAATGTAGAATGTAGAATATCGAGTAGAGAAACCATCAGCCAGCCACTTGTCTCATATTAATTTTTATGAGGATTCTAGATTCTAGATTCCATCTTGGATTTCAGATTCTAGATTCCTCTTTTATACGGATAATAATGAACAAGTCCACGAGTATTATGAATATTGGGTATTGAGAGAATGAAGGGAAAGGGAAGAAAGAAATTTAGTAGGTGTGCATGTGAAAAGGGGAAAGATGAAGATGGAAATCTTCCTTGCTCTTTTTCTTGTTCTTGTTCTTTTTCTTTTCCGCTCCCGCTCCTTTATTCTTTATTCTGACATTTCCACCACATTAAGCAGACAGAGCAGCTGTACATTGTGCATAACGAGAAAAGCAAGGGGAAACCTATTCCATTTCCACTCCAGATGGAGAAATTGAACAAGGAATTGAATTTGATTATAAAGTTGGTTTTTCTCGCTCGCTGTGCTCTACCCTGTGCTCATCTGACATCTCACCTACTTGAAATATTTCGAGTGTCGAGTGTGGAAATAGGAAATTTCATGAATTTAGGAATTTCTCTCCGCGTCTAAAGTCTATAGGATTTCCTAATTCCCCTTTTTATACAGTATACACTGTATACAGTGTTTGAATGTATAGTATAAGTTTGATGTTATTTGACTTTCACTTGCGCTTTGAGTTTGGTTTTGGTTTTGGTTTTGGTTTGCCTTTAAGCCGAGGTTAGTTAGTTGGTTAAATTAGTTGGATTAAGGGCGAAAAAGTGGAGACGGGGGAAGTGGAAATCACGGGTGATTCAGTTCAAGAAACTGGAATACTGGAATACTGGAATATGTCTACTGATTTTTTCCACTGTCAACTGTGGTCTACTCATTCCTTTCCTCTCTTTTATTATGAGACTGGGTGTTTGAAACGTTACATTTCCCCTCTTCTCGCTGTAGCTACATTATACATTGTACATTGTACATTATAGGTATATAAAACATTGTACTCTAACTAAAACTAGAAAACTAGAGTTGGTGTGTTAGTGTTCATGTTGAACATGGATTTTCATAGAACGTAACGACGTTTTGTCACGGACTGGATACGAATTCGAATTCAAATAATTTCCTATATGCTCCGTCCGCCATGTCTACATGTTCTACATGTTGTACATGTTGAATATACATTCTACATGTCCCTCTCTGCTCTCTGCAACACATTTACACTTTACACTTTACACATGGCCACTAATTTATTATGGCAATTCAGGGATTCCACATCCTCGTCCCTACCAATTAATCCTCATTTCAACAAAGATTTCCGTCCTCAGCCCAAAACTGTTATTACACAGATTTCTCTTCTCATCTTCTCATCTCCTCGTGTCCCCATTTCCTTCATTCATTTCCTATCACATGAACGTTCAAGTCAGACTAGAATCTAAAATCTTGAGTCTAGAATCTCGAGTGTAGAATCTAAATTTTAGAACCGACAGAAGATGAAACTAGCCAACCATTCCCTCTATTTAGTTAGCGGTGATAATACATTGAAATGTGTTTTTTTACATTCATTGCTTCTGGTAAAGTGGGGTGAAGTACAGTAACTGCTTTTTTGACTGTACACTGTACACTGTACACTGCACATTGCACATTGCAACTTGTACATTGAAAGTTGGAGGTTGGAGGTTGGCGGTTAGAAAATTGGCTGTTGGAGGTCGGCTTTGATGGTGTGTAAACTTTAAGTTTGGTGTCTCGAGTCTGGATATTTGTTCATTCCATCTGTTCTACTCTCATCCTTTTCTGTCTACATGAATTTGTCACAAAGAAATCTTCTTAGAATTGGTTAAGACTTGAGGTTAGACTCGTTAGACGTTTTAATAGTGTAGCTATGGGAATATGTAATGTGTAAACTGTACAGTGTACAGTGTACAGTGTAGAATGTAGAATGTAGACGGACATGTACTGAAATAGGAATAGGATGATTGGCATTGGAATTGGCAACCTCTTTTGAGAATTTTATCTCAAAAGTTATCAAAAGGAAATGAGTACTTTCTCCAGCCTTTTCTCTTTCTCTTCTTCTTTTTTCATTCTTCATTCTTCGTAGATTCCTCCGTTTTGAGAGGATGACAGGAGGGATGAGGAATCTGGGAAGAAAGGAATAGTGAAGGAGCGAGCATAAATTGAATGGAAGAAGTGGTTTTGTTTTCTACTCTAAATGAAAAGCATATACAGTATACACTATACACACAGAGGCAAAGGGAACGGAGCATTGGACAGTGAGCAGTGAACAGTGAATACATAAAAGAGAAGGAAGAAAGAAAAAAGTTTGCTCCGGTCCCCTTTATCTATCTTTATTCTCCTCCTCTTTTCTCGTCTTGGTTCTTGATTCTTGAGTCTTGATACTGACGGAGACAAGTAGAAAGTAGACAGTAAAAGGAGAATGGTTGAGTTTTGAGTTGCTTTAGTTAGTTATAGATACATAAACTCTGTCCTTCTCTTCATGTCTCTTTCTATTTTCTATTTTCTATTTTCTCCTTTCTACGATATGACACGTTATCTACATAAAAAAGAAAGCAAAAGAGGAAAATCGGACTCGAACTCGGACCTGTACAGAGAAGAACGTCATCTGCACATTGACACACAAAACTCAAAACTGTGTGTTGTTTGTTGTTGGTTTGTGTACAAAAAGGGAACAGAGAATAACACTATAAATAGGATATCCTTCTACCGTTATTTTCTTGTACATTCCTTTTCCTTTTTTTTTGATGAATCATTTGTTTGTGCCTTAAGTACATGTAATATTGTATGTGTACAGAGTACAGAGTACAGTGTACATATATTTCTACAAGGTTTGTGCTCTATATTTTGTACTGTATACTAAAAGTCTAAAAGAGAGCCAGACAAACCACAGAAACGTACAACGATTATCAGACATTTAATGGGCATATAACTGTCACAAGAATAGAGAGTGGTGAGTGGTGAGTGGTGAGTCGAGATTCGAGATTCGAGAGTCGAGAGTACACGCAGAACGGCAAACGGAGATGAAGATGGCGAAACCCCAATCCAAATCCGAACCAAATCCAAACCCCAAGCAGAACAAGAACCAAAACTGATACAATAAAATACAATGTTGAAGCAACAGGATTAATTCATCTCGCTCACTCACACACTCCTTCACCCACTCACTCACTTTTCATCTCCTTTTTCTTCTACTTTTTCTATTGACATTCCTTGGTACTTTGTCTCTACTCTCTATTCTCTATTCTCCATCCATCTAGATTCTAGAAAGGCAGAAAGAGAAGAGAGAGAAAGAGAGGTACAAAGTGGAAAGTGAAGGAGAGAAATGAAGAAGCCCTGTTGACGAGAAGGGAAGAAGGGAAGGGAAGGGAAAGACAAATGAATCGTCTTGACAAATCGGAAGCAATTTTCTGCTCCGTGGAGATTATGGAATGGATGAGAGCTCTATTCTCACATCATCAAATCGTCAACATCATCTGAGTTGCTTGCTTGTCTTCCTTTCATCCCCTATTCTTTCTCCTCTATTTTCCTCTCTCTCTCTCTCTTTGTCTTTGTCTTTGTCCTCTCTGAATCCTCCTTATTTCTGATTTTGATTTTGATTTTCTTCTTTCTCAACCTCCGCTCACCACTCACACCTCTCTCTTTTTCTACCTCAAACCTTACATCAAACCAAAAACCAAACTAACCCAGTATGGTGCGTCATGTTTCAAAGAATCGGGATTGTAATACCGGATCCAGCTGAGGCACAAATTAGAACCATGTCTTTCTTTGTCATTCTGAAGAAAAGAAGAGTGCAGGGTGCAGAGGTACGTAGAATGTAGAATCTAGAATGTAGTCACAAAATCCATTAACATTTTCTAGATGTACTTTGACGTTTTCTAGCATCGTCAGTCGTCAATCGTCAACCGTCAATCTTTAAACGTCAAACGTCTTGTTAAAACATTCTTTATCCCGTCTTTACACCGTATTTGGTTTTGGTTTTGGTTTTCATCTTTTTCATGGGTTTCCTCTTTACTCTTTATGTAAAATAAACTGAAAATATCTCGTTAATCCTTTTCTCTCCGTTTTACAAGTTTCTTGTTAGTGTTTCAGATGGATAAAGTAAACATGTAACGCAGAGCGCAGAGTTTCATCAAGTTGTCATCTTTCTCCTTTTCGTAATCACTGTCATCGTCACTCGCTTGGATGATTTCATGATCCGATTCCATCCAACGCATCATCTTCACATCATCATCATTATTTACTGTTTACATCCTCAGGTTTTTCTTTGCCTTTACTCAAAGCTCCAGGCTTGTGGAGATGAGAAAGTAAACAAGTAAATAAGTAAATAAATATTAGCAGACGTTGTAAAATGTAAATGTGAATGTAAATGTAGATATAAATATAAATAGAGATACAAATCCGTGAGTGTGCATCTTTGCATATCAAAAATCACAAGCATCTCTTTTGCCTCCTTTTCATACTCGTTCTAGTTGTCTCTTCTTTTTCTATAGTTGCCACAAACTACAAACTCGTGTCATATTTTAACATGGAAATTGTCCTTTGCCTTAAACCTTAAACACTAGACATATTTTATTTTATGCTCCATGTTCTATGCTCTATGCTATGTGCTCTATGCTCTATGCTGAGGATGAACAGGGAACAGTTTAAATTATGATACGGCATTACCGTGGTCTGCATTCTGTTTTATGTGTGTTTGATATTTTGATATAATAAATGTGTTGCTTATTCGTCATCATTATCTACGTGCAACATGCGCCTCCTGTATGAGATGAAAGAGGAAAGAGGAAGGATGCACATGATACAACAACTCATTTTCCAGTACCCCTTTCAGTTTCAGTTCCAGCTCCAGCTCTAGTTTGACTATGTAAATACTTAGACGTGGAGTTAGACGGAGCGTCGTGATTTTCCCGTGTGGTTTGTACTTTGCATTTTGTATTTTGTAGGGATTTGAATAGAGTTGTAAACTGTAAACTGGGCTACCTATTTTATTATACATTATACACTGTAGAATCTACAGTGTAGATTGTAGATATATCATGCTATATTACGATGAAAGCTCCTGTAGGTACAAGATGGTACATTCTGCATTCTACGTTCTACGTTGTACATTGTACATGGCTCATTATGTACATAATATCGCGTTGCTTTTTCCAGAGATAACCTCATAAATCTTGACAGATTACAACGGATTATAATATACACAAGATGCTGTGGAGTCTCTAATCTAGTTACACAATAGAAAACAGAGTAGCACAGAGCAGAATGGAATAGAAAGGAAAAGCAAGAGCAAGAGCAGCAGCCTGTTCCAACTTCCATCTTCCATCCGCTAAAAATATGTACACGTGACATACATACATAAACATTTCCTTCCTTCCTTCCGTCCAATCTTTCCATCTTGCCTCCTCCCAAAAGTCTTCAGTGTTGCTCTTTTGACCTACACCTCTTTCCTCTCTTCTCTCTTTCCTATTATAGATAGATGCATTCTACATTCTACCCCACTTTCTCCTTCGCCCTATGTTGTGTTGGCTTGGTTCATAAATAGTAATACGTATGTAACTGGGGCTGGAAATTGCTAACTGGCTTCCGATTAGCTCAACTATTCTCATATGCTCTGCTGGTGTCTGGTGTGTGTGGTGTGTCTGATTGCGTGGGTTATCGATGTACAGTGTAGAGTGTAGAGTGTAGAGTGTAGAGTGTAGAGAATACAGTGTACAGACTACAGAATAGAGAATGTTCCATAAATATGGTCCAATTAACTTAAACTTGCCTCCCAACGGAGGGCTAAATGAAGTTATATTTCGGTCCATGTTCCATGTGGTTGGTATTGTCCTGGGTGATTTTTGGTCATGTTTGTAGCCTGTAGATTGTAGATTGCAGGTGGTAGTTGGTAGTGGTAGTGGAAATAGGGAACACATTGCTAGCTAGTTTATGGACGGACATTAGTTTACTACAACCTCCGAACCTCCAAACCTTTAAACAGTGGAACATGGGAAATTTGATTGTGTAACTTGAAACCAGAAACTGGTGTAAAGGTGAAGGAATGAGGAAGATGTAGACGTGGTTTAAATCCAGTACCTAGAACCAGATGGTGAAGCGGATATACATGTATACTACTCTCTACTCTCTACCAGAGATGAATACCAAGACAAAGACAATTGGATCACAAGAGGGAGAACATGAGGAACGGGAGGAATAAGACGACGGAGAGGGAGAGGGAAAGACAGAAGATAAGATGGGAAGAGGACAAGGAGGAGGATGGGAGCAGGAGGCCAATTTAGTTTCGACCACCGGGGTTTATTGCTCTGGAACTCGAGGTTTAATAGCCTTCCTTTCCGTTTCTCTATCCTCAGTCCTCCGTCCTCTACGTTCCTTGGACATCAATTTGACTCCACATTCGTGTGCTTGTGGATGTGGATAGAGTAGAGCATGTAGAACATGTAGAATGTAGATTGTAGAGCGTGTTTAAGTGAGGAAGAGAGAGAAAAGGGGTGAGTTGAGATGAATGTAGGTTGTAGGTTTATCTCTGCCCTTCCGACAACAAGTGTTACCCTACATCACATGTCTCTAGCTCCTAGATTCTAGATTCTGGATTCTGGATTCTGTGTTCAAGAAGTACAAGGTTACTTTAATGTAATATCATGTAGAAACACCATGTCTGTTTCACTTTCACTCGCTTTTAGCTTTCTTTTTCCCCTTCTATTTTTACATGTCTTTCTGCTTCTAGTTCTAGCTCCATTTCTATTTTTCTTTCAATCTCCTCACTGTAACTGTAACTGATTCAACTTCATTTAAAACAAGGGATCTCATTCATATCCCAAACCTTTGAGTTTCATTCCCTACGACTTACTACGAATTTTATCCTACACATTCCATTCCATTTTGTATAAAGAAAGATGCAAAAGCAATTCAACCAGTTTGGCTAAACTCTAAACTCTAAAATCTATCTGATACCCATGTTATTACATATTTCCTCCCGCTCCATTCTCTACCACTTTCTTTCTGTCTCATATAGTTTCTTTTACTCAGTTTGTCCTGTGAGTGGCAATATGCTGAATGTCAGTTAGAATGCGTCGTTTTCCATGTTCAATGTTCAATGTTCAATACTCCAGTCAGAACCAGAACCAAAACTACAACTAGAAATAGAAATAGGAAAAGAAATAGTAATAGAACTGGAACTGGAAAAATAGTCAGAGTCAATGTCAATTCTGGAGCGTGGAGGATGGAAAAATGTTGAAAGAAACTGACGGCGCTTGTGAAAAAAGTTGGAACAAAAGTCGTTCAAACCCAAGAAATAGAGGAATAGAGAAATAGAGACGACAAGCCAAGCCAAGCCAAGCCAGAGATCGAGAAAGAAAGAGAAAGAGAAGAAAAGGAGGAAAAGAAGTTTGGTTCAATTTCCTTTGTATATTCATCTGTATGTGAGGCGTGTATTAGGTATTAGGTGAAGGGATGTGATATTATGGCATGTCTTCCTTTGGCACGATAGACGAGAGACGATGAAGTAATGCAGACGGTAGACTGTGTAGACTCTAGAGTGTAGAGTGTAGAGGTTAGAGTTTACATAGAATGTACATAAAATGAGCACGGCAGACACCCATCCTGCTGAGCTGAGCCCTAGCTGCTGCACTCTATACTATGCCCAGGCCAAAATTTTAGAACGACATTTAGCTACATCATTACATCTGCTGAGGATGGAAAACCAGGAAAACCCGGAGCAAGAGAAGAAGAAACGGAAGAAACGGAAGAAGAAGGGAAAATAAGGTAAAGTCAAACCCAACTTGTTTCTTTCTCCTCAATTTCAGCACTATGTCATTCTCCATAAGAATAGATGGAATATAATATGATATAGCCTGTGATATATTGAGAGTTTAGCATTGAGCATTGAGTGTATATATCATACAGAATACAGAGTGTATATTCAATAAAGACGGCTACTTTGACATGGCATGGGAACAGAACACGAAGGAGGGAAAATCTAATTAAAATCTGCCTTGGAAGCACTCCATGTGTACATAATGTTCATGTTGAATCTTGAATAGTGTACACTGTACATATGACCTACATTGAAAATACAGAAGCAAATCCAAGTACCACTCCGATTCCGATTCCGATTCCGACTCCTGATCCTACTCCTGCTCAAACCATCGGTACACAAACTCAAACTTTCCTTCACATTCCCTTTCTACCCCTTCAATCTTCAGCACAAAACACAACAATAAAAGGGGACGAGGGAATGTTCAAAGCCGAAAATGGAGTTTTACCAATTTTTGAGATGGTGCTCAATGCTCAATGCGTTTTCTACATAGGGAAAATGGAAAATAGAGAATTTTAAATTTCATTCTTTTGGATGTTGAATCATTTTCTGGAATTGCCAAAGCAGCTCAAATCTCGAGTCTCAAGTCAAGTCAACCTGTTAGCTGAAGAAAGTGACGACGGGGTGGAATATGGTAGGTTTTTCGTACAAGCTGAGCAAGCTGAAAAAATATTTCATTTACCCGTTCAAACTGTTAGCTGTTTACTGCCCCTTGTACGAGTGTTGGGCATTGAGTATTGAGTATTGAGAGTATATTAAAGGTGTGTGATGTGTATTTGTACCTTCAACCTTTCTTTTTGTGAGGGATGCATACATTTTTATTGCTACACAATGTGAGAAAATTGGAAATTTCTCGGAAAGGAAGAAAGTGAGCGGAGAATGTGAATGCATACATGTTTACTTATTCATTTCAACATTCTTGCTCAAGTCTCAATTCTCAAGTCCATCCAAGTTCATCAGGGCGAGCCTTTTATGTAAAGCTCTAGTTCTCAGTTCTCAGTTCTCAGTGATGAGAAAAACAGAGATTGAGAATTGAGACCATTTCTTGTTTCTCCTTTCAAATTTTATTCATTTTATTTATCTTTCATCTTCATTTCATGTTCATTTCTAGATATTTTCCTTTTATTTTCATATTCATATTCATATGCTCCTCGCCCGCTTGTTTTTCCCTTTGATTTTTTTCCCTTCTAGATTCTAGATTCTAGATTCTGGATTCTAGAATCTAGAATCTAGACACTCGACTTTGTCCGAAATATTAAAAGTTTTTCTCGGTATCAATTAATTTTTCCCATTAATTTTCTTGTGTCCATTGAAAAGTCCTTTTTGATAACTTGCTCACAAGTGTCTTATGCACATTTTAATATTTTTCACAGACAAATCAGCAGACAGCTCCAGTTCTATTTCCATTTCCATTAAAAAATTTCAAACATATTCTCCCAAGGGTAATAATAATAATAACTGAGAGCAAAGACAAAAGTTGACTACATGAACCTCTTCTTCTTTCACCTGTTCTTGTTCTTAGAGAAAAGGAAAACACGGAAACTGTACAATGTACATTCCGCACTGACAACAGGAGAGTTTCAGCCTTTGAATTGTGAATTGTGAATTTTCCACTTTGACTTCATTTCAATAAAATTTTATAATGTAATATTTTACTATTTTATAATAGAAAGTGCTTCACACTTTTCTTCTTTTCCTTCTTCTTTTACTTCTTGACCCATTTCCCATTTCTAAGGGAAAAGGTAGACTGAGTCTTTTGATCTTGGAAGGAATATTAAATGTTAAATGTTACACACAGGACATGCAAATAAAAATAAATAGTTTAATTTAAATTTCACAATTCCATGTTTAACGGCGATACTCAAAAGTCACAATTCACAAGTCACAAGTTGAGAGTTGAGAGTTGAGAGCGAACAAAGAACATGTTTTGAATTTTGAAATACATGTGCCGTGTGCCGTGTGCCACACACAATGTACATGTACAATCTACAAGTAACATTTAGTAGGGAGCATGAGAATTTTTCCAGCAGGTTTTCACATAAATAAATAGATAAGGAAATGTGCCTTTGTAAAGAGAATGGAGTATGGAGTAATCAGCTCTATCTATATAATGTACAGCACATTTTAACTTGCCTTGTGCCTTGTGCCTGTAACGTGGTAAAAGCATGTAAAATTCAAGTATTTCAAGTTACAGTCCGGAGAAAAGGAACGGCAAAGTTATCTTTTGTTTCTACTTTCTACTTTCTAGGAATACCTTTAAATGTAAAAGATGGAGTAAAGCAACCTAACATGACGACTGTAGTGATGATATGGCAAATGTTAGAAATTGTTAGAAATTGTTAGAAATTAGAAATATCGTACATAATATTAACATATGATTTTGAAACAGGTTTACTGTTTACAGTTTACAGTTTACAGGTCTCAAAGAACAACTTGATTTGCTCCAAAAGTACACTGGTTCCTGGAATAATTACGCTTGCACATACAACATACAATATACAGCTTACATAATGTACATTGTGCAAGATTTGCCTGTGTACGGTATGGGGTGTATTGAAGGAGGAATTAAAATGTGAGCTGATGAAGTGGTGAGGTAGCGTGTGAAAGCATAATTCCCTCTATTCATTATCATAATAATCGTCATCGTTATCGCTATTATTTTATATTGTATTATTATAGGTCTCCCAGGTCTCTTATTCCTACCCTTTACTTTTCTACTTTCTACTTTTCTACTGCTCTCCTTCACTCTTATAATTATATTCAGTGTTTGTGGACTTAATATGACATGGTTGCGGTCGACAAGTTGTTTATTACTTCTCTTGTTTTAACTTTAGATACAGGGGTTTCTCTCCCACTCCCTTTCTGTTCCCTTTCTCTCTCTCTATTCTATTCTATGTCCTCTATTTTCCTTTCCTCATTTTCTCCTCTACTTCCTTTTCCTCTCCTCTTTCTCTCACTTTCCCACGAGCATTGTACAACGTACAATGTACAATGTACATTCAAACGTAAACGTCCTCACGTTATGACTACAACTCCTTTGCCTCTGACTATTATTATTATTATTATTATCTGATATTTTGTACGTAATATATTAGCTGGTACAAGCCTTGAGGTCTTTGTCTTGAGTGTAGGTTGTAGGTTGTAGGCTCTAGGCTAAAATATTATACATAATTCACAATGAATGAATTGCATTTCAGCTACTTCCTATTCTTCTTTTTTTCCTAGTTTTGTCCCCCTTTTCACAGGTTTACACTATAACCGAGTACATACGATAGTAGACTGGAGATTTGAGTTTTGAGTTTTGAGTTCTGAGATTTGAGATTTGAGTTACTGGAAAAGTAAGAAAAGTTGATGGTTGTTGCTTTTACCCATTGTGAAATTATAATACATTTTATTCCTAGATACGCGTAGGTGTACCATATTAGATAACAAGGAGATGGAGAAGAGAGAAAATATCAACAATCAAGATATAATTAATAAATAACAATTCACTCCAAGAAGCCTGAAAATTAGTGAATCTAGAATCTAGAATCTAGAAGCTGGTTGATTATAAAGTACAAAATACAAAATAACAAACACCAAATGCAAAACATTTCCTCGGATTCAATTCAAAATTCAATCCAAATCCACATAATTAGTACAAAAGTTTGTACACGAGGAAAACCAAACCAAACCAATCCCATCCAATGCATTGTACTACAAGTCACAGTCTTCAAGTAAACACGAAATACATAACAAAATACACACAGAAAACCAGAGCACAATGGACATATAATTCTTATCAAAAATCAACATGTATTATTATTTTGACTACTCACGATCTTTTGTGTTTTGTGTTTTCTCTCTTCTCTTCTCTTTCTGTAGGTACGGGTTGAAAGTAGAGCTGAGAGTTTAGAGTTTAGTTGAGTTCCGATTCCTGCTCAACTGATTTAACTTGAGCTGAGAACTCAATTGGATCCAATCTCTTTTCACATGGATATATATTAGATCTGTATTATATATATATATATATATGTACTCTTAGAAAAACAAAAACACCAGCACCAACACCAACTTTAAGGAAAACAAGTCATAGGGAAAATAGCAACAAAGCTTCTCGCATGTACAATTTAGACACACAAACACATGGACGTGTACAGTGTACAGTATTTTCTATAGTGTATCGTGTGTGGAGCAGCACCAGCACCAGTAAATGGAGCCGAACAAAAGGAAGCCAGTTCCTCTATGCTCTACATAAAATAAGTATGTACATATGGGGCCACTATATTTGTAATCACATTGAGAGGAACGTGTACGTTGTACGCCGTACGTGGTATCCACTCAACTTACTTATTTGTTTCTTCTCCCGTTCTCGCTCTTAACAAAATGTAATGGTATTTCTCTTTGATTCCACAAACGAACGATTCTCAATTTCATTTCATTTCCTCAATCATGCTCTCTCTCTCTTTCACTCTTTTATACGGATATTTTGCTCTTTTTCTCCTCTTCCTGGAATCCCTTGCTGAACAACAACAAGCACAAGAGCTACAGTTTTCAGTTTCAGTTTGAGTTTGAGTTTTCCACAGCTTTGTTTTGACATTTACTTTTGCTCTGACTCCTGCTCCTCCTTTACGTTCTCTTCCCCTGTTGTTTTGTTTTGTTTTGTTTTTTTTGTCTTCTCCCGCGTCTGTTCTTGAAGTTTTTGTTATGTATACATTTAAAGTTTAGAACAAATTCAGTTGCCTCTTTTAAATACTGTAGTCTCTAGTTTCTAGTCTGTATTTTGTAGTCTGTAGTTTGTAGTCACAATCTGAATCTAAATTTTACTTGGGTTTTTCACTGTTCTTTGCTCTTATTTTCACTGCGTGGAATATATATGTGCACTCGATATTCAATCTCTGGATTTTTTTCTCTATTTAACCCAAAACTTTTAATTTTACGCTCTTCTGTTTTGTACTCTGTATTTTTTGTTGTGTATCTAGTATCCATTAGAGAGCCTCTTGCTTTGAAATTGGAGCATCGATTAACAATAGTACAATACAATTGAAAATCTAAAATCTAAACACTAAACACTTTTTACTGTAAAACTCTTTCGTCTCGGTGGGTTTTTCACAGTGAAAGTCAAAGTTGAAATAAAAGAGCTGAAACTGGTTCCAACTAGTTGAAAAGCGTACTTTTTCACACGGGCTTTCTCTGGATATTCTATAATATGTTTTTATTATGTTTTTTATAATGTTGGAACAACTGAACTGAAATTTTACCCTTTTAAAACCTCAAATTGAATTGAATTGAATTTTGTTTAGTCCTGGAGTCTTAACGTGCACAGATCACAGGAAGAGAGACACAAATTAAATGATGACAACGTGAACAAGGTTAAATTTGATAAAAGTTTGATGGTCCAAAGTTGAAGAATTGGGCGAGATTCAAAATGTGAATTAAAGCAAGGTGTTGAGATTTGAGATACTTTTTGAAAAATATGAACATGAGTAGTTGTTTTTTATTGTTTCATCTCCCTTTTCACATTTTATAAAAACAGGTGACCGGTAATAGAAAAACTTTGTGATAAAAAATGTTTAGAGTTTGGAGTTTAGACTTTCGAGTCAATTGAAAAAGCTTGAAGGGGTGAAAACTTGAAGGTGAAGAGGAGGAAAAGAGAGAAGACAAAAACTTGGAATAACTTTGATAAACTTGGAGTTACTCTGATTTGTAATCGACACCAGGAGCAGGCACAAATAAATATAAATTCAGGAGGCAACTTGCTTCGTTTTAAAAATTGGAGGGAGGAAAATTAGACGTGAGTGGTGAGATGTGATCGTACTTGTGATCGGTTCTGGTTTGAAACAGTCGGTTTGAGACTGAAACTGAAACTGGAATTGGAATTGGAATTGTGCAAGAGCATCCTGATTGTTTTCAAAAGAGTATTTTTCCGACAAACAAGCGGAATACAAAGGAAGATCAAACATGTGAAAAGAATTGTAAGAATTGTAAGAATGGGACGAGTCGTTTTGATATGAACCAAAGTTGAACATAGTTGAAAAAGTGCAAGTGTATAAAATTTCAAGTTGAAACCTTGTTTTTTTTATTCTTCTTCCAGTCTTCAAGTTGTAGATTGTAGATTGTAGATATAAAAACACAGAGAAAAAAAGGAAAGAGAAAAAAATTCACTCAATAAATACAAAAACAAGTGCCAATGCAATAGAGTACAAACAGTTTTTATTTCACTTGTTCCTTCACAGTTACCGTTACAGTCACAGTCACAGTGCTTAGAGAATAGAGATATGCCCACGCTCCAGTCGATGGAAACGTAAATTGAAGACTGGCAAACGAGGATAAAGTATAGAGTAGAACTGGCTCTGCTCACTTGCTCACTCGCTCACTCGATCACTGGCTCAGTGTGAGTCGGGGGAAAAGATGGAGCGTGTACAGTGTACAGTGTACGGTGGATAGTGTGTAGCATGTAGGATGTGTAATGTATATGTGAGTCTCAGTACGAGTCCTGTAATAAATGTTGCTAAGGATATCAAGTATAACTTTGGTAGCTCTACGGTTCTCATCCAACTATTCCCCACTCTTGTCTCTTGTTTCATACAAACTGGAAAAAGAGAAAGTCTGTAAAAAGAAAGGTAGAGCAGCCGAAAGTGAAGTACACAGTAGAATGACTGACGGACAAGTTCTATTCCTCTACATTCTACACTATTGCTACTCTTTCTCCGGAGCTGGAACTCGAGCTGAAACTCCCCCTAAAATTTTCCATGCTCAATGCTCAACTGATTGTGCACAGCTTACAACGTCCAATGTATAACAGCTACTGCTGTACTGTCTCAGTACAGTTTCACCCACCGACCACCACTATCTACCTATCAACCACCACGCGGTTCCCATACAACTTCCACCTTTTCCTCTTTCTTACTGTTTCACTCGCCTCGGATTGAATTTTTGGGATTCCTTTTTAGTTTTTAGTTTTATATTATTTTTTTTATAAAATTACATCCTATTTAAATGATGCATATCAGGAATCAGGAAAAACGATGTCATCTGGTTTCTGGTTCTCGTTTCTCTTTCCTACAAATTCAGGTTCTTATTTTTTGTTGCCGTGAACTGAGAACTGCCAACGCATCCCTTTGTATTTAAGAGTTTTTGAATGTTTGACTCGTTTCACGAAAGAATTGTCAACGAATATTTGGGTTTCGCAATCCAATCTACCACTAGTCTATTTTATTGTAAAATTTTTATTGTCTTTGGTCCTTTTCTCACTGTTGCTGTCAACCGTGTGGACTATGGATTGTGTACCATTCACATATTGAAAATTACGATACGCAATGTGTACAAGGTTCAAGAAAAAAACGGGATGCACAGTTCCGGAAGGATTGTAAACAAGAAAATATTGAATGCAATCTAGTTTTTATCGTATGCGGGATGGTGTAGACTGTAGAATGTAGACTCTAGACTCTACACTCTACACTCTAGACCATATCGATGCAAGGAAATAGAAAAACCAAGACAAGTTCTATTTGTACAGGGAATGAGTCTGAGGAGTGGAGTAGGAAAAGAAATGTGTAAAGTGTAAAGTGTACAATGACTGGTTTAAACATGACAACATGAAGCAGATATACATGATACTTGATACTTGATACATTTTCACCTTGACATGATATCCTCATTCACTAGAGCAAAGTACCTGCTCAGGGACCCATTCACACCTCATGAACAGCCAAATGTCTGGAGGTCTCGAGTTGTACAGTTCTAGACTGAAAGGAGAAGAGAGGGAGAAATAAACGTAAAACTGAAAGCGGTGTGCAAACATGATGGTAGGAGTATCTGTAAAAGAACTGAACTGTGTCCTCGGTAAATAGTAAATAGTAAACGGCTGAGACAGGAGGGAAGAGGAGCATGTCAATTGTCAATTGTCAATGTGATTGGTTTTCCCCTGAATTTTATGCGTCCATCTTCCATCAGGATGGTGATTTATACAGAATATGCAATATAACAGCAGGTTCTAAAATGTACAATGTACTCAGTAAGCAGAAGCATGGTAGGATAAAAAAGAGGTGTACCCACCGAGACCAGAACAATCACGATTAGCCGGTAAACCCATGTAATCATCGCAACAAAACACATCACGTCACATCATGTCTGTAGCTTATAATCTACAGTCTACGCGTACAGTACATAATACAACGACATTGAAGATTGAAGATTGAAGATGTTCTGTCTGTGCAAGTAGTTGATGGTTGATACAAAAACGAAGAAGGAGAAATTTTGAATACCATAGCAATAATTATGAAGGCTAGATATAAGATAATATATTATGCGTGTATATATAATATATAAGCATCTTACTTTCTCTAACCTTTTGGACTTACCAACCAAGACCAACGTATACAGTACACAGTTGTATAGTCGTATCGTATGTAGTATCTAGTATCTAGGAAAAGTTGTGCAGAGGAAGAGTATTTATGGATTTCCGGAAATAGATGAGTGATTATGGTGCAGAAGTGGAAGAGTGGAAGACTTCGGAAGCACCATCCCGATCCCACCGATATCAATAAAGAGTGAAGATCCAATTGATTAAACTTTCCTTGGTGTATTTCCCATTTGTCTTGAGGAGCCAAACTCGACTTTTCATTCTCAATTTTCTCTTACATCTATAATACAAAACATCACGAATGGAGTCTTGTATATTGTACACTCTACGCCGTGTATATTTTATAATACTTAGTGCTTGTAGCTTGTAATCCGTTAATACTACTTCCATCTTCCATACTCCATACGTGTGTATAACAGTCATACATACTTGAGACAAGTAGTTTTCGGACAAAGCTTTCCTACCTACACATGTTCTGCATTCTGCTCTAGCTAAATTTGGGAAAGGAGTATAAGAAGCCCAAAACAAGAATGAAAACCAGAACCAGACAGATTCACTGCAACGATAATGGCTTCAACGAGAGAGAGAAAGCGGGAGAAAGCAAAGTGAGTTGAGGAGTATAAGAGGAATCACCGATTTACAGCCGCCGTTTTCAAAGTTTCAGATATCTAGAAAGGATTATCGAAATAGCCCCATTAGAAGGAACGAGATTAGTGGGCGGGTTTTTGTTGAGAGGTAGAGTATGTAGAATGTTCAGAGGCAGCGGTGGGCTTAATACAACAAATCCATACACATCCACACCGGTGTGGTGTGGTGCGGTGCAATGCAAGCTAGTGCTGGTGGTCCTAGTTCTAGTTGGTAGTTTGTAGAGTACAACGGACAAAGTACTGGATTACTAGATTAAATACAAGCATTTCAGCGATTTTGTACAATGTACCGTGTGCAATTTTCAGTCCCTAGTATCCTAGTATGCTGTATATTTTAAATATGTATGTAAGACATTGATTATACCCTACACTCTACACTCTACACCATACATAAAGCCGAATGAGGCATGACTACGAGTAATAAATGAAGAGAAACTAAGTGATCGAGGGGTGTACAAGATATATCTATACTCTATACTCTATACACATACAGATACAGATAGAAAAAGTAAAAAAAGCAGAGGAAATGCAACGGTAAAGGGAAATTTGGGTGAAAATCGGAAGAAATATACGTATACTGTCTGTAGCTTGTACTTTGTAGTTGTACATTATATTATATCCGCAATCCGCACGTGTTTCTTTATGCAGGATAAGGTATAGACTATAGAGTATAGAGTATAGAGTATTTTGATGTTCTATCTATAAATATGTCGTGTATACTGTATACTGTATGTTGTAAACTCTGGTTCTGGTGAATGCAAGAGCTGATGACATAGTGGAGGGGGTGGGGTGGGATGTGATGTGCAATCACAGACCATCCGTCCACTGCTCCTTATCTCCTCTTAATCAGTCCTGACATTAGCTGTCCAACTTTTGCAAAACCAAAACTTGTTCCTTCTCTCCGCCCGTCTGTCTTTCTGTCTCATGTCTCGTGTTCCTTCTTCCTCGCCTCTCTTTCCTTTTCTTTTTCTTCTCCTTCTTCTCTGCTCTTCTGTTCCCGGCAAGAAAAAATACAAGTCTGTGATCTTGTCAGTCCGCACCACTCAACCACGAACTCAACTTGGACCGATGATCCGTTATCCGCTCTCTGTTATCCCTATTCCTTATCACAACCAAACTATCCAAAACCGTGCATTGTATATTGGACAGTGCACAGTTTACAATGTACAACATGTATAATATAATTTGTAACACAATACACAATGTGGCTTTTACTTCTACATCTACATCTTTCTTGACTTTGTCTTTTCCATGTGCGATCAAATATTGATATTTACAAGAAACAAAAAAGAGCAACCCACGGTTCAAACTCAACGCTGTTGTTATATCCATCTGGAATCTAGAATCTAGAATCTAGAATCTGCATGCTTCTTTGTGTTTTGTGTATTATATATATTTTTTGTCCTTTTTATGACTGGTCATAGTTCATGGTCTCTCAGCTTGTCCAGGGTACAACGCATATTGTGTATTGTAGACAGTAGATAGTCTATGATTGTAATAACAAAAACAATATGAAAAAGGACGGGATCTCATGTGGTTATTTTGTATGCATACAATGCACATGTATCACAGAGAAGAATTGGGAAAAGAACCAAAAAAGATCAAACTGTAGGCTATCAGATTCAGATCATTATAAATATGCCTCGTGCGTCCATGCGTGTCTCGGTAGAATAGCTGTGTACACTGTACACTGTACACACAGCTCAGGAGACAACAACGCATTCCATCATGCACAATATATGAAATATTGATATTGATATTGTACATTGAGTATTGAGTATTCAGTTGTTTTTCAATACAGCAAAAGAGGCCAAGTGTACAAGAGTTTGCAAACGAGAGTTTTCAGCGTTCAGTTCATAAAAAGGGAAAGCCAACGTCAAAGTGAAAGGCAAAGGTTAGATAGATCCAACATCCAAGGTCTTCCATCTTACGCAATTCATGGTCCATGATGATGGAATCAGGCATCAGGGAAAAGGAAAAGAGGACGAGTTTGGAGTTTGGAATTTGGAGTTTGGACAGCAGTTGGTCATAGTGTAGTGTCCTTGTATCTTGTATCCTTTTATGCACATTTTATATAGATTTTACATACACGTATTGGCAGCTCTAGACTCTAGAGCTTGACATTTATGTAACATTTATTTGTGTACATTTTTACATTCAATATTTCTATAAACACACACGTCAACACACCACACATATACTCGATACTTGCACATACATGCATACATGAACAAGGGGGAAATTATGGACAAAAAATGGATTCTTCTTGTACACCACTTTTCAGTTCAGCTCTGTTCAGTGTTCAATGTTCATGTGGCACTCAGTTTTCAAATCTCGACTCTCAACTCTCGACTCTCGGCTCTCGGTTCTCACTACTTGAAACGAAAACTGAAAAGGAAGAAAAGGACAGTGGCAACGTCCGAGCGGAGTTACAATGTCACTTTTTGTACATAATTGAACTTGATATGTGCTCTATATTCTATGTGTTGAGTGTGGAGTGGTGACTGCTTTGTAGCTTCTAGCTTCTAGGTTCTAGGTTCTAGGTTCTAGTTGAACCACTACTGTGCTACTGTATATTGTACACTGTATTTGTTGCATGTATATTTTAGTTTTTTTTCTCCTCTCCTTTTTGACTGTCTGGTGGGAAAACATTTACTGGAAGGATTTTTTCAAGGAAAAGATCATCATGGTATACGTCTTGTCTATATAGTCGAGACACGGTAGGTCTATGTACAATGTACAGTGCATAGTCGAGAGTCAAGAATCTAGAGTCGAGGCTTCCCTTCAATTTTCATAACAGAGAAGTTGAATACATTGAACAGACAATAGTCAACAGTGAGTTTTTTCTTTATGAGTGTACTGTATGTAGATTGTAGTTGTGTAGTATTGTGAATGTTAAATGTACATTGTACATTGTACATGGTGAGGATGTCCAAGAAATATTTGCCTCTGATTTATTCCACTCACTTGCCTCCTTCTTCCCCAAACGCCAAATAGCAAATACCAAGCAGGCAACGAGCCATTCAAAACGGGATAGACGAGAAATAGAGAAAGGACGTGAAAGAGAGAAACTAACTCTTGTTTATGGACTTGCAAGTTGATACTTACAAAAATTGGATCAGATATGATCAGCGCAAAGCACAATATTCCCTCTATTATGTCTGTGTATCATCATCATAATGTTGTGTACTCTAATCAAATTCATGCAACCAACAAACAACAACCAACCTTCACTCTACAATGTACATTGTACAGTACAGTACATGACAAAATAGAGCAAGTAGAATAAAAAGAAACCATGGACCATGGTGTAGACTGTCGACGTGGAGTAAAAGGATGCACCGCGAAAATCCTCGACACGTACGAGTACATTTGTGTTTACACACAATGCACAAGAGCCACAACACAGACTCGTTCACATTTCACATGTGTACAATGCACAATGTACAATGTACAAGATGCAAGTCTTATAAAAAGGCGCACAAATTGCACATAAAAAGAGAGGAGGCTGTGTCGGCAGTCGGCATGGTTCTTGGTTCTTGGTTCTCCCTACTTGGTTTTTCCAACCAGGACAAACCAAACCGAACCAAACCAAAGAAACCCAAGTGAAACCAGCAAACACTAGAAGAATTCAAGAGGAACAGGCACATGCACAGGGTAGAGCGAAACTAGACACTAGACACAGAGAGAGAAAGGAGAAAGTACACAGTAGAAGAAAGAACCCTGGAGTTTAATACAGAATAGAAAAGTGTAAAGAAACTTACTTACACTTATTCATTGCGTTTTCAGTTCCGTGCTCTATTTTGTACTCTGTATACTGTATACTGTACAGTGGAAACTAAACCTTGCACATTGCACATATCTATATACAGCCAAATCAAGTAGTTTTACACTGTACACTGTACAGTGTACTCCTAGTGTACATTGGACATTGTTTAGTGGCTATGCAATAGACAATGGGAAAGATAGTAAATAAGATGGCTTTCACTTTCCTTTTCTCAATGTATAAGCTCATGTTTCGCATTTTCAATTCCCTTCCGCTACTTTTTCTCTCCTTCTTCCTTGCCTTTGGTTACAGTTCCGTGTCTCCTTCTTTTCCCAACGAGACTCTCACTTTTACGTACACCCTGGTTCCTTGTTCAATGTGTACCATGTCTATACTCTATACTATATGTGTCTTACTCATTTCTTTTTCTTTGTTCTCCTCTTTCTTCTTCTTCTTCTTCTTCTTCTTCTTCTTCTTCTAGTGGACTGGTGGAAAAAGATCCATGATGCTATTACTATTACTGTTATTATTACTATTATTCGCTGCGCCATGGTTGGTTTCAGCTTTATGCACGATGCACACAGTTTCAAGCAGTAATTTGTATGTAGACTGTAGCCTGTACGATCCATTCATCAGCCGAGCTATGTATTATCCAAATTCCAAATCCCAAATTTTAAATACTGATTACTGAAGACTGTGCGTTTCACATGTGTACGTTCCACTTTATACTGCTTGCTGAATACGGAATACGGAATACTAAATACTAAATACGCATGTAAGCTCAAACAACGGACTTGTGAGAGCAATACCCAACATAATAATATAATATATTCTCTCTCTATTGTATTCCGTATTGTGTATTGTGTATAGTGCCGCATAACAATATTCTTCTGTTTAATCTACACATGACACATTTGGCATTGCCTTTATATTGAAAAAAAAATAGAAAAAGTTGGAAGATGGAAGATGGAAAATGTAATCAGTCATGCGGCTGGGATTATTAATTTCAAAAGTACTTCTAGCGGTTCTATTGTGTGATTTTCAAAAGGCATAAGTCCCAACTCGTAATTCGTAATAGACTTTAAACTTTGAACCCGCATGATGATCGAAAGCTTATTTTTCATCAAGGTTAAAAGGAAAGCAATTATATTATTCTCAATTTTGAATTATCAACTTTGAACGTGGCTCGTGGAGATTTTGAATACAAAATACAAAATGGGAATGTATTGCATGTACAATGTACAATTCACAATGCATTTACAGTTGGTGGATAAATTTACCAGCAACCAGCAGTCAGCTCTGCCAGTTGTGCTGTAGTCATTCAGAAACCAAAACCAAAATCCAGATAACCTACTGCTATGACGGAGTTGAAAAACTGGAGAAACTGGAGGAATATTGAATGGAGCAAGTGAGAAGAGTGATGTGGGTTCTGTACATATATCTTGTACAAAGGGGAAAAGGTCGAGGGTATCAAATAGATGAGCAGAAGCAGAGGCAGAGAGCGAAAAGAGTGAAGAATAATTTCAATAAGACGATCTGAGGCGCGGAATATGCATATTCTTACGTTGTGCATGGAGAAAACAGTGCATACATAGATATATCAGTGCATATTTGAACAGTTTAGCGCTGAGAGAACTCACTTTGAATCTGACTACTGTCTACTGACTACCTTGCCATGGTTCCTGTTCCTTTTTCCATCGTTTATCCACTTGAGTCTTGGGGAGAACGAGTCTTTATTTTACTACTGTAGTAAGACAGGCTGTGGGCTAGAGGATGTAGGATGTAGGCTCTATTTAGGCCATTGTTTTTGGTTTCTGAAGCATCACCATCTGATACATCCATGAGCTACGTATCTGTTTGCCCAGTGACTGAAAACCCCGGTTTCGGATGTAGACATGTCGTATGTATTGTACAATGTATTTAGTATGTAGAACATTGAAATCAACGAGCAAAGGTTTACGGAGCGGGAAAAGGGAAAAGGGAAAGCCAAAACTTGTCTAGCTGCCATTCATTCCGTCTGAATTATTTAAAAGCGTCCTTCAAAACATCCACTTTCATCCATCCATCTTACTCTTTGCCCTTGTCTGTTTTTTCCTCTTTCTTGAACTCTTAGAGCAAGCAGCCAGCCAGCCAGACAGGCATTCATATAATGTACATAGTACATAGTAGATAGTAGATATTGCTCATGCTTTTTTACAGAAAGGACAGGATGAATATAGGTACAAAAATAGATTCTGGTTCTGGTTCTGCGGGATTTTAGAATGGCAACTGGATAAAATGAAATTATGCAATATTTCACAGATTCATGATGGTGAGAGGAAAGAAACAGAAAATTCCAGTATTTGTACATCTGAAGTCTACAGTCTACACGCTACACGCTACACTCTTTCATTTTTATATATAGCAGAGTTCGTTCTTTGATTTCTTTCCCAGTTGTGAAACTAGAACTGGATTCTGGAATCTTGAATCTTGAACCGGAGCATAAAGAGACAAAAGAGTTTGTGAAATATTTTGTACTTTCATCGTAAAAACTTTATTCCAGTCTTCCATACTCCATGCTCAAATTTTTTTCTCTGTCCAGTAAAATTGTGATGTACCACCATTCAAAATGCATGCATTCAGTGTGCAGTATTCAGATAGTTCTAATCCGTCATTCATCAAAAGCAATTCTGCTATTTTTATGGTTCATAAAGGATGGGTCACATTAATAACTGCATAGATTGACATTTACCTAGTCTCTATTATTCTCGGTTATATATATATTCCACATTCCAGCTCTTTGGTCACAGAATCACAGCTTCCTTATTCTCGATAGCTGATAGCAGAAATCATACGTTCAGACCTCAGGCAGTCCAGTCTAGATCACATCTGTCCGTTTCGTGGACAATACGCCGTAACTTAGGATTCAGAAACAGAAATTTTCATTGCACTGTTTCTTTTTGTTTTTTATTCAAACATTTAGCTTCATGTCTTGTGTTTTGTGTTTGTCTCCAGGCTTTTATTGTAACAGCGCGTGTGTAACTTTGCTCCACAAATATTATTACCAACCACTAATATAAAAAGGTGATTTTTATGGCCAAAACTCGGACCCCTCAGATCTTGATGAAACCCATACCATTCAACAGAGCATATCAAAAATAGTCAAAAACCCCCTTAAGTCACAATTGATCCGACGCTTCTTACGGCACCCCGAAGCCCAAACCCCGGAGTCCAAACCTCATTTTTATCAAACGGCGTCAACATTGTGCAATATTTTACAAAAACTGACTCAGTCGTCATGGAAATTTTAAAGAAGTATCCGGAAGTGTATGCAAGAATTTTGTGTTAAGCTGTGTTTTATGTTTCTTAGGCTGTTCTGCTCTTCAAACTAATGTCTGGGAGCGTTTGCGAGTTTCCGGATGTGTACGGGAGTATAAGGAAATATTCGAAAGTATCCAGAAGTGACACGAAGTGTTTCAATGTCTCCAGAAGTGTCCAGCTGTAAAAGAAAGTCTCCGGAGGTTTTCAGGACTGTCCCGAAGTGTCCCGAAAGTGCAGAAAAGGATTGGAGTGTATGAAAGTGTATCGGACAGTCGTAGACAGTCTAACAAAGCCCTATAAAATGTGTGAAAGTATGCGAAAGTGTGTGAATGTGTGTGAATGTGTGTGAAAGTGTGTAAAAGTGTGTGAAAGTGTGTGAAAATGTGTGAACATATGTTAAAGTGTTTGAAAGTGTTCGAAAGTGTGTGAAGATATGTAAAAGTGATTGAAGGTGTGTGAAAGTGTTTGAAAGTGGTTGAAAGTGTTTGAAAGTGTTTGAAAGTGTTTGAAAGTGTTTAAAAAAGTTTGAAAGTGTTTGAAAGTGTTTGAAATTGTTTGACAGTGGTTGAAAGTGTTTGAAAGTGTTTGAAGGTGTTTGAAAGTGGTTGAAAGTGTTTGAAAGTGTTTGAAGGTGTTTGAAAGTGTTTGAAAGTGTTTGAAAGTGGTTGAAGGTGTTTGAAAGTGTTTGAAAGTGCTTGAAAGTGTTTGAAAGTGTTTGAAGGTGTTTGAAGGTGTTTGAAAGTGTTTGAAACTGTTTGAAGGTGTTTGAAAGTCGTTGAAAGTGTTTGAAAGTGTTTGAAAGTGGTTGAAAGTGTTTGAAAGTGTTTGAAAGTTGTTGAAAGTGGTTGAAAGTGTTTGAAAGTTTTTGAAGGTGTTTGAAAGCGGGTTAAAAGTGTTTGAAAGTGTTTGAAAGTGTTCGAAAGTGTTTGAAAGTGTTTGAAAGTGTTTGAAAGTGGTTGAAGGTGTTTGAAAGTGTATGAAAGTGTGTGAAAGTGTGTGAAGGTGTGTGAAAATTTGTGAAAGTGTGTGAAAGTGGGTGAAATTGTGTGAAAATTTGTGAAAGTGTGTGAAAGTGGGTGAAATTCTGTGAAAATTTGTGAAAGTGTGTGAAAGTGGGTGGAAGTGTGTGAAAAAGTTTGAAATTGTTTGGTAGTGTCAAGAAGTGTTCAGAAAAACCCAGCAGGGTCCGGAAGTAGGTGAAAGTAATTTGTAGTATCCGGAAGTGGCCAGAAGGTTCTGAAAGTAAGCGAAGGTGTCCGGAAGTTTTCGGTATGATCCAGAATGGTCTATGAGGTTCTGGTAGTGTCCCGATTTGTGCAGCACCTGGCGGAAGCAAAACAAAGAAAGATGCAGTGTCCGAAAAGTTCCTGAATCGTCCTGACGTGTCCAGTAGTGTCTTTGAGTAAGTGGAAGTAGGTCGAAGTGCCCGGATGGGTCCGGAATTGTCGTGAAGTGTCTACAAGTGTCCTCAAGTGTCTACAAGTGTTGCGAATTGTCCGAAAGTAAATGGAAATGTCCAAAAGGTTCCAGAAAAGGATCGAACTGTATGAAACTGTATACAAGGGTCCACAAGTGTATGGGGCAGTCTACCAAAGTCCTATACAGTTCCAGACAATTTCAAACACTCCGAAAAAACCCTCTAATAATCCCAAACACTCCCAAACAGTCCCAGACAGTTCCAGACAGTTTCAGACAGTTCCGGACAGTTCCAGACAGTTCCGGCCAGTTCCAGACAGTTTCGGAATGTTCCGGACAGTTCCGGACAGTTCCAGACAGTTCCGGACAGTTCCAGACAGTGTCAGAAGTGTCTGGAAGTGTGCGGAAATATCCGAAAGTATCAAGAATTGTCCGGAATTGTAGGGAAGTATCTGGAAGTGTTCCGTAGGTGAGTGGGATGTTGGGTTTAAACGAGAATGGTTGAAAAATATTTGTAGCGGCATCACTTACGTGCTCGATGTATCCAAGGATTTGCAAAATTCGGAAAGGATTCTCTGTTAGCGGAGGATCATAAAATTGCAAACTTATAAAAAGTTCGAGTTTGGGCTGTTCTTTTTCGATACACCTTTTATTTCCGGCTGTAAATCAGCCACAGCGCGCTTCTTGTTTCAAACTTATATTTAACACGTTTAACCTTTTATTGGCTTACCCTA
>JAQGBH010000387.1:0-53733 GCA_034698265.1 Sminthurinus aureus | reverse complement strand
ACCCGCAAGGGGTGGACTTCTAAACTTTTCTGAACCCGGATTCTAACTAATTCGAACATGGAGAATCCGAATATGGCCACTAAAACGCCGAGTAGAAAATCACGTGCGCGAGTTACATGTACACGGAAAAGCCACTCGTACAAAAAAAATAAAAATAAAAATTTTACCTGCAAAACCCATTTCTTCAATATTTGCTCCTAAAAAATGAATTTTTTCCTCTGGCCCTTGAAAAGAGGAGAGAATAGCAGTGGTTAAATTATGTTTGAATAATTTTTCAATCATAAACGGAAACATTCCCCCGATCACTGGATAAAACAGATAATTAGTCTGAGGCACTACAGAAGTCTTGAGATTGTCTAAATATTTTGTGATTCCTCGTAATCGTTCAGCTGCTGTTGTTTTTCCAAGAGGAAGACAAATTGCTGCACAAGTTAAGTGATTGTACAACTTGCGTTTGTGACCACTTTTAGGTAATGGTGTAAGCTATAAAATATTTCAAGTACACAATGATCAAATGAAGTGTGTAAATTATAAATTGTTATTGATTGAATTATGCCGAGATAAAGTTAGTATAACTTGAAAGTAAATAAACAATAAGAAAATACAAATAATTATTACACAATGGATTTTGGATGGAATACGAATTTGTTGTTCGATCATAAAATTTCGAATTCCACCAGCCACTGCACTCAATATGATTGCAGCAAAAGTAACTCCATGAGAATTTTTTATATCTTTGATGAAATCAACAGTAAGTGGATCTGTACTTGCACTTCTCAATTCTCCAGCAACTTGATTTTCCGGGAGATGCCAACTATTTTCATCATTGCCTATACACAAACAGAAAAAGAGTATAGTATATACTGTCCATCCAGAATCATCACTGTCGTATTTCCCTTAAATCATAAACGTTGATTGAAGGAAAAAATTTTCCACAGCTTACAATCAACAAGAGCTCCTATTAAATCGAATGGAGCTCGTATTGGGAACAGGAGGGAGTTGAGAATCTTTTTCTTCAAAGTTATTTGAGGTGATGGTGGAATTAAATTTTTCATCGTATAACCAACAAGATCCATTAAAAATATTCGGGTTGAAATTCCATCTGCTAGGCTGTAAATAGATAAATAAATAACACTCGTGAGACATATTGAAATTGAACGGATGGTAAGAACAATAGAATTAGAATTAACACCATTTTAAAGCTTAAAAATGATTGTCTCACCAATGATGTAATTTAAATACAATTGCACACTGTTCTCCAATCTCCAATTTTTCTCTATTATTCTCTAATTCACTTTTTGGATTTTGATTGTCATCTTGATTTTTTTGAGAAACGTTGTATACATGAACATTTTCTCCAAATCTATCAGTATCAGAATTTCCTTGTCCTTGTTTTGAATAATAATTTTGATATGTCTTTATGTGTGTATTTGGAATGATAATCCCTTCCCATAATGGCCGATCTCTCATGAATGGTCTTAGCGTGAGTTCATTAACAATCTTTGGTAATTCGTCTTCCGTAATTACTTGTTTGGCACATTCTCCATCGTATATTTTGACATGGTTTTCAACACGAAATGTTTTATCCCATCTCCAAAAAAAGAATCCACACCATTTTGTAACATACTGTCTCATTTCTTGATAAATGTATTCACCAGTTTTTTCATGTTTTTGTGACACTTTTTCTCGACTTCTCGCAATTAAATCAGTTAATTTAACATTTCCATCAAATATAAATATAACTAGAAGAGGACAACGAGGACGATCATACATCCTATCCACTGCAAAAACTGCTGATTTTGTTGATAATGGTTTACCTCCATTCGGATAAAAAAGTCCATTTAATTTGATCACTATCCATCTAATTGTATAGATTGGAAAAAGTAGAACTAATATAATAGGGAATGTGACTAAAAATAAAATTGTGAGGATAAATATTTTACAACGTCTCCACACACTTTTAAATATCCTGCTAATTCTCGACATGTTTATAAAATTAATAGTATAAAAATCGTTTCACTAATTTTCTATCATATTTCTTTTCAACGCACAGAAAGGATAATAGTTTTCATAAATCGTATTGGTCTTTACTTATTGATTTCATTTTGTGTTATTTTGAAGCACATTTACACGTAAAGTTCCAAAATTTTAATGTGAAAGACGTCATTTTTCACTTATTTTTTATTTTTATTAATTAATTAACTATTATCAAGTGCAAAAGAAAATAGTAAATATAAAACGTCCAGAAAGAGAGAACAAAGAATCAAGTTTTAAGTACTCTATGCGCTCCAACTGAATGAGAAATGGGAGTCGATATTGTTTTCCCCATTCAAGTTCTTGGTCTTGATCCTGTGAAAAAGAGTGCACAAAAGATAATTCATTATTTACTTAAATGTGTGTGTTGTGTGTTACGTGGATTTTATATTATTATTATTATTATTATAGTTTTTCATCATGTGTTTTTTATTACTGAAAAAAGAAGGATAAATTCATATTCTCTGTGTTATGTGTTGTGTATTGTGTAGTGATTGTGTGAAAAAAGTGAAATTTTATTATACGCCTCGAGAAACTCTAGCAAAAAAAAAACAACGAACGATATGCACTTACATGTTGAAATTGCTCATGGTTTTCAAATAAATGGTAAACACTTAAATATCTTACCTAATACATTGTCAGGATTTTAAGTACATGGTCTAAAAACTAGAAAAAAACACACACAAAAGACAAAAGAAAACTAGCTCACCTTCTCTCATTTATTTAAGAATAATAATAATAATATAAAAGATGTGTAACATATATAAAATGTAATCGTAATATTTTGTTTGTGTGCATTGAGTATTGAAGTACATGGGTACATACCAGAGACCAGAGGTCAAACTAAAATGTTCTTTTATGAAATATGATGAT
Organism: Sminthurinus aureus; assembly: GCA_034698265.1. NCBI lineage: Eukaryota > Metazoa > Arthropoda > Collembola > Symphypleona > Katiannidae > Sminthurinus > Sminthurinus aureus. The sequence continues at coordinate 50,826 of JAQGBH010000387.1, read as the reverse complement.
GTGTGATGCCTTTTTATGCTTCATAAATGTAGTTTGTAGTCTGTAAATTCCTATCTTCAAGTATTAAGTATCAAGTTCAAGATTCATATTAGAGGATATTGCATGCACAATATTTGACAGATAACACTTAACGCATGCCAGAATGTTTTGTATGATAAATTTATTATAAAATTTAGCATGATAGAAATAACATACTAGTAATGAACCTTCCTAGTTCCTACCGTTTTGATAAGAAAATCATGTCTTTCCTTCTTTCCTCCCTTTGAAAGTATTACAATAGAGAGATGTTTTGTTTGTTGATATGTCATTGTTCATTATTAATTTACATGTTATAACAAAATCTAGTCGTAAGTTGTAAGAAAGGAACTAAAACTGTATTTATACTGCAAGTATGATGCTCTTCCTATTATACAATATCTCCGTGCTCCTCATTCTTGTTCAGTACTTATTTTATTACCAAATGAAAATTTTCAGACGATACTCGTTAGTATTGTATGTGATTTTTTTGTCCTTACAACAATTCCGTTTCACACCATTATCTAGCAGACAATAAAGGAAGTAAGAGTTTAGTACATGAATGAGACTATAATAATATTGTATTGGTCTAGATAGGTATTATAGGTAGTATATCTCATAAGGCATAAGGATATATTATATTATTATGTTGTACCTTTTTCCTATATTTTATATTTCGTCTTGTATCATACATGTACCAGTAAAAGTATGATATTGTTCCAAGTTATAATAATATTATTATAGAAACATCGTTACTGCTTCTAACTTCTGAACATCATACGTGTGGCGTGTGACGTTTCAAATTACAAATAGGAACTCAGTCAGCTTTTTTATCCTATTAAGTATAATGTGATGTATTTATGATGTAAAAGTATATTATAAATTATAATGTAGTCTGTACTAGTAATGCATGAGAATTGAGAATCTATCCGATCTATTCATTTTTCAAGTTTATTTACCTAGAACCTAAACATTGTGGTCTATCTGATGCATGTGGAGTTGTACATGATTAATATAAAAAATGCTATTATTATCAATTTATCACTCTGATTTCCCCATGGGATAACTATACAAAGTCTTTTTTAGCAATGAAAAATTGTTCCATGTTTTAACTATATAGCTCCGTGACTAAAATTTTCCTTCCTCAAAATTAATTTTATTTCCTATATTTAAAGACGAAAAAAAAATATATATTTCGTTCAAGGTGTTGATAATCTGTATTATTTATCTTACTACACTATTTAGGTTTCCTATTTCGTATAAAATATAGGTAGGCACTAGGCACAATAAATGAGAGATGGAACATGAAACACTCACAGAGTATACATAGTATTTTTTTTACAATAAGAATATATGGATAACATTTATTACTATTATTATGAGAGGATCAAGTTTCAAAATAAACACACATAACATACAGTATACAGTATTATATAGACTATATTATTATGAGTAAAGTAGTAATAGTTAAAATCAAAAACAAATCATAGATGCCTAATTGCTTTAAGTAATAAGTAATGATGATAATTATTTTTAACATTTAGCATGTACAACATGTATATATCTTGTAAGAAGTTGTTAGAAAACTACATAAAATATCGGAAACAGAGGACTTTAACATTAAATAACAGGTGTCCTTTTTTAAAGAAAGAAATACAACAAGATAAATAAAAAGTAAACACATAAATAAATCGTGTGGCATTATTACTATTATTATTATGCATTGAAATTACAATGACTACACATAAGTACTTTTGAAAATCGTATAATATAAAAGCTCAAATCCTAAAATTTGTACTCATCATTTTGTACTCACAATAAAAATACTTGGAGTATTTAACTTGGTACACTGTATACTGTATATAATATTATATCAACTTTGTAGTCGACTCATCAGTAATGTGAAGTCATAAAAATTAATAATGCATTGTTATTTTTGACTATTCATAATAATAATAATTAGAATGGCCATAATCATAGTATATGGTACGATAGTGCTTTTTTTCGGGTAAATCTAAAGTACTGACAACATTATTATTTAGGTAATAATAATACATACTGACATCTCAAATAAATACAAATAATACACAACGAAGGAACTATACTTACTAGTTACATCATCTACTAAATTATACTATAAAATCAGTGTATATTGTATATTATTATGTACTTTCTGGATGCGACATGCAACATGCAGTCTGTCTTATCTTGTAAGTCTCTTGACCAAGGAGCGTAAAACGCTTTTGAGATACACTGTAAAACCTTCAGTACTCAGTACTATTTTGTTCCCTGAGCCTTGGGCATTATTTCATTTGAACTATACAGTACCATATCATAGCAATAATATTATTATAATATATAATATAATGCTATGGGTCAGTGGGTTAGACTATAGAGAGATTATGTTTGAAGATAAAGTAAAAACAATAATAATTTTAACAAATGTGGTAAAAGCTACAAAAACAAAAAATGCTTAAAGTTACATAACAGAGAGAAAAAGTATAGTAGTAGTAACTCTTTTGATTGCTATCAATAACAGATTTGAAAACTAGGAGAAGGCAAAAGAAAGTTAGATAATAATAATTAAGGTGATGTACGGTTTAATTTTTGCTTACCAAAAACAAAACAAAAATATTGGTACTGATATTTAAAGAACAAAAAGTATATTATAATATTTAAGCAAAAAAAAACTACAATAGGATGCATTGGTAGTTTTGAGTTTTGAGATTTAAGTAATTGTTTATAAGTACTTGAGAACTTATAAATATTAATAATTTAAGGCCATATTCTCATAATAATAATAATAACAATTATTTGTATTTTGTTATTAAAACATGCATTGCAGTAGGTGTAGTTTATAGTAATTACTATTATATTATCATTGTATAATACTGGATCAATTAGTAAGACACATTTACCAGTAGTTTATTTTATGCTTAGATACAGCATAGGCGTATAGTAATTAGTAATATATAATAATAATATATGGATTTTTCGTATTTTATATGTACGAACAAAACATGTAGTTAACTACAATCAAAAATGATAACTTAAACTAACTTTCATCATGCTTCAACGAACTCTATTATAATGCGATTCGTTTATCGAAAAATACCTATCATAATAATAATAACTAGCACAGTTCACATTAAATATTTGCAATGTGTTTGATCATAATAATATATAGATATACATTATACGTATGTATATAAAATAGCAATATTTTACAGTCTTGTTTGAAGACGAGATGATGTACATAGTATTAATTAGTAGCTCTAATTAACTGGGTCCATTTTATCACGGTTGTAGTCAGTAGTCATCTATATTTTTATACAAACAAAATAAACGAAAAAAATACATGATTATTTTATTTAACACGTTTTGATCATTCACACAAAAAATTCTATTGATTTTTTTTTATTAGTCGATCAAGCTAGAAAATCATTATTATTATATGTGTAAATGTAAACTATAGCCAAATCATCTTCTTAAACCAAAAACAATTTTTGTAGTAATGAATGGATGAAGTCTCTTTTTTATGAAAGACAAAATCAATCAAACTGATACTAAACATATTTATGATAATATGGATATGTAGCCACAACTAGAATGTGTATCATTTTTTAGATTTTAGTATACGACCTTTTTCCAAAGTACATAAAAAACTTGCTACGAACTAGTACGATGATTAGTGGTTAGAATTATATTTTAGTACCAATTGATTGTTGAACTATTTTAAACGATACATGATTTACACATTATGCAATTTATGTTAAATGTTAATCACATTTTACACTTTTTGATACACCTTGAAGCATGTTTCGTATTCATATTAGAATATTAAGAAGCATGAAACTGTGTTTTGAAAGGAAAGGAAAGGGGAAAGGACGTATAATATATTATACAAAAGAGGAAAGTCATACTATTATTCAAACAAAAGTTATATAAAAAGGCAAAAGAAAAGGTGAAAAGGGGATGTATACATATTATATATTTTTTAAACAATAAAAGTACTATATTAGGCATACGAAAAATTAATTAATTAATGAATAATAAATGAACCCCGGCTGGTATTTGTGTATGAGGATTTTCGGCTCATTCCCATAATAAAAACCAGGGCTTTCCTCACCAATAATCCACAATAATCCAATGATTGTTTCCATCGTTTCTTTCTCTCTCTGCAGCTTCTCATAAACCCTCTCATGGTTCTCTCTCTCTGTTCTTCCATTTCCCTTCATCTTGAAATTTAAACACAACACCATTATTGTTTTAAATGTTCTTAATTAAAATTTCACATATCACATTATCAACTTGTTTCACAAATTTTATTTTTGGTCAGTTTTCCAAGGTCGCATTATTCATTTTGATACAGTCTCACAATAAAAACCAATTGTCGTATAAAAAGCACAAGAAACAAAGTATATACACAGACTCTGTACATTATAGTATGAAAATTGAATCATGTAATTTATTATAGTACGGATGACATATTATGTGATGTACGAATCCAATTTTTCTCAGATTTTGTTAAACAACAACAACAAGTACAGAGACTGTCTAATATATTATTATTTTGATACAGGAAAATATGAGTCAGTATGATTTATGATATAATTGACTTGGAAAACCTAGACCATAAAATCTTATTGTACACGTTTTGCTTTAACTTAATAGTTAATAATACTTATACCAATGTTTAAAAAAAGCAAGAATACTCTACAACAAGAACTAAATAGTGTTTAATAAAATTGTAATAATGGGCATGTAAATAAATCGTTCTTTGTCTGTATAACAATTCCCAAAATGCAAACAATAATAATAATATTACTATAATAGATATTATGGAATACTCGTTGCTCATAGGTAAATATAGAAGAATAAAATCGGATAGTCTTAGAATCTACATTTAAGAAAAGGTTGATAAAAAAAATCAGTTCAGAAAAACAATAATAATAATAACATGTAAAGTTCTAAAAATGAAAACCAAAGGAAACCGAGATACAAACTATATATTATATTATTATATTTTATATGCACAGTTGTCTCTCTACTAGTAAACAAAACAAAACTCTATTACAATATGATACTGTGTATTTCAGATTACAGTATACAGTATACTACAATGTTCCAAAAAAAAGCAAAATAACAAATATTATAGCTAAAATACTACAAATGCATCATATTACACTTGATGAATTATGAACATAAGGGAAAGCAAAATATTATGACAAAAAGCTGTAGATATGAACCATCTACCAACTCCAACCATGATATTAAGTATTAATTATCATAATAATATATACCATTGAAATATTAACTTTACTCATAGTTAAAAAAGCATATTATGTATAGAAAAAGATACTTACACAATTCCGTATTTATTGAGCTCATTTTGGAAAACAACAAGTCCTTTTGATCGAGATTTTCCAAATCCTGTATAATATAAGACAGATTATGTATACATGTACCGAATGTAACATTCTACTATAAAATCAATACAAAATAAAATAACACAAGAAACTTTTCTGTTCAATTCTAACGTCTTTAGTCTTTACCTATATGTATATCGCCTATAATCTATAATAGGTGTTATGTGTGTAACTAAAACGAATTTCCTCAATTTTGATACATTAAATTATGTGATTTTATATTATATCTCAAGTGCTATTTTTAAGTTTTTGTTACGAAATTTTACAAGCTTGCTAAATACCAAATACATGTCATGCCAATAATATTTTGTCTTTATTACTAATCAAATATCTTACCTCTGGAAGTGGAGATGAAACTGGCATCAAAGTGAATTGTGTTGACAATTCATAAAGTTGAATGTTATTCTGAGCAGGAAGAGCTGGAGCATATTGAGCATTCAGTTGAGAAAGTAGATTTCGCAACTCTGTTGCACAATCAATCTGACTCATTGCTGTTTTGTAGGGGAAAAAAATGCGACTTTGAGAGTCATAATTAGGATTTTGAGGTACATTTTGCCAATTAACGGGATGCACCCAAACTGGTCCATATTGATTAGCCGCTCGTTCTAATTCCAATTCTGCTATTTTCTTGTACGCTCGCTGTAGTTCCTGAGTGCATTCTTCTATTTCACTTTTCATAACAACATTTTCTTGAACAATGTCTTCTTGCTTTTGTTTCTTTAGCTCACGGTTGCGCTTGGACATTATTGCATTACGCACCTTCGGATCATCAATATTATCTTGTAAATATTTTGGCTTCTTTGTCTTCTTTTCATCTCCATTATAGTTTGCTTGTATTTCCGTTTTAACTTCGACAATATCTATCTTTCGTTTCGGACCTCGTGGTGATGCCTATCATATTACATTAAACAAACAATCAAACAAATAATGAATGAATGATAATTATTATTGTCCGTATTTATTTATTTCATTTAATTGTTGAAGTATTGTTTACTGATGCATATGTGCGTGCGTGTGTGTAGTGAATATGTATGTATATATGTGTAGTACACACGTGGTAGAATATCGTTCCGTATAAAAAGGACTTCACATGTGTGATTGACACACATATACACACAAAAGGTAGACATAATCGGCTTATTATTATTATTTGTAACTCTGAAGTCTGTTGACCTTTAGATACTAGATACATTTAAAAATCTACAAAATCTAGTTTTAAAAAAAAAAAATGAATAAAAAAGTAAATACTATGAGGTGAGTCCTGTCTATCGTCTCACAGTAGTATTTTAAATGATAATATTCATTCTGTCAGATGTATATATACTACTCCTTTCTATATCGCTATATACTAGTAACTATATCAGGATATATACATGCACATATATAAAAACTGCATGTCATCATTAAGATAGCAAGATATTTAAATACTATTATGGCCGACGTCGTCAACCGGAATAAACATTATTATTATGACATAATATTATGTTTCATATTTCATGCACATATGCATTTTATAGACATAAATAATTGTATGCTATTTTTAATACAATTAGTCATAAATATTTGTAAGGAATTTAAAAAGCAAGTTCTATAGTTAACTGTAGTAGTAATTTAATACTAATTTAAGAGTATATATGTTTGTTGTATGTAGCCTGTGATCTGTGATATGCATAATAATAATATAGTATAAGTATATATCTATGTTGCACGCAATCTCCATTCTCCATATTCATTTTTTTTCTATATAAAAAAACTTATATGGGTCATCATGTTTTCACTGAAGTGTGTTTTTTTGTAAATAAAGGGAAAAAAAGCAAAGCATGCATGATATGTAAATATGTAAAAAAAATAAAATAAACAAAACATGATGAAATGCGAACAAAAAACATGCAATGTAAAAAAAATGAATAAATTTTACCGACTCTCCTGTGCTCGTCTGTCCATTCATTGTTAAAAACTTGAAATAATAAAACAAAATTAGAAACAATTGATGATTAGATAATTGACAATTATCTGTTATCCAGCACTATCAAAATGTATGATTAAGCTTGTGAAAATGTTGATGGAGACGAGAGACAAAAATCAGAATCACTCGTGAGTGTGAACACAGCTAGGTTTTGAAGTGGAATGAGGAGTTGAATAGTATGAATATGATGTGTGCCTATGTGTGTGTATTAGGAGAACAAGTTCGGACAAGTTGAGTTTCTCAATATGTATATGCCATAGTACTTTGTATTGTCCAATATTTTGGATTTTAGACGTTTATAATACCAAAGCCGTGTGTCCATGTATTTATATACTACTGGTTGTCAATTTCTTTTCTTTTTTTCTCACTAACACTTTGACAATCTAAGTTTTTAATTCAATTGTTGGTTCCGTGTTATATTAATTATTAACAAGCAATTAAGTTTTTCGGTAGGCGCTACACACAGTTTTAGTTTAATGAAATGCAAGTCATTCTGTATTTCAAAGTTTTAGAAGTACATACTACACAAAATATACTGTACATGATGCTGTGTACCTAGGTATATAGAGAGAGAAGGCGAGTGACAAGCTATATCCATATACCAGATTGGTATATTATTATTATTATACATTGAAAAACCAGCATCCATCTTGAATTACCATCTTCATCCTAGTCCTGGCTTCTGGAAGCTTCTTTCAACTCTGATTGGTCTCCAGTTTTAAATTCAAATCTGTTTTTTGAGGGAGAATAGTTTAAAAATTTAAAAAAAAAAGTCATCTGACCTCTTTTTGAACTTTTGACCCAATATTTTGTGTGTGCATATATAGCCAATATTACTAACAGTAAACAGTAGTTATTATTAGGATGGACGTAATAAATAATCAAGAGTGTCCGATAAATTGGTAAAAACTATTTTACTCATGAGTATTTAGCAACACTTATGCATCGACAAACAAATAAACAACAATATATTTATTTACTTTGAGATTTGAGATGATTGGCAAAATATGTGTGTATATACATTATCCTAAACTATGTATTTTATCATTTGGATTTACTTGAACTAATCAAAGGACCATTGTTTAGTAATAAGAGTTTGCCTGGGGAATCAAATGAGATAAATAAAGAGTTTCAATCTACTTTTGGAGAAGTTTCAAAGTTTTCTGTTTTTCCTCAAAATTTCAATTATTGGAACAAGTTAGAGTGTTCACAAACGAGGTATTCATCATCAATCATCATCATACACGGTTTTTTAATAATGCAAAATTACAATTTTTGATTATATTTTATATGTATAATATCTAATATCTCAATGGTTGTACCTGAATTCATTACATTATACATTGCATGTTTCATATAATTTACTCAACATTACTTAATGAATATACGGACGATTCTAGATTGTAATATAATTATTATTATTGCTTTTTCATTTTAGAGATTACTACAATACTCTGTCCATCATAATATGTATTGACACCACATGTACCACACGTTCCAACTTCCTTTCACTTTCAATACACTATTTTTACTATGCTTGCGGCTGGCTGTTTGATTGTTGAAGTATACAAAGATTACAAAGGCTATAATATAAAGAAGAAAATGGGAAAGGGAGAAAGATATATAGATAGATATTATGGGACATTAAATTATTTATCTAAAAATGTAGGAATTATATTTTTTCATAAAAATGAAATAAATGTACTGACGGTACGTTTGTCTTAAATGAGTGTGAGATAACACATTATAAAGAGTGTACAATGTACGCCAATTTGTAGTGTATCATTAATTAAATCAAATGGTGATATACGATTAAAACTACTACTTTTAATATAATATATTATGTACAACACAAAATGTATGAAAAATACTCTTCATAATACAATGTGTACAATGTACATGAGTATCCCTTTAAAAAGGGTTTTGAGGTAAAGGAGGAGAGAATGATACAATTTAAAAATAGCAACGATGTTATTGTTTATTTACTACAAAAAAAAAACTATGATTTTTAAAAAGAAAGGGAAGGGAAGTAAACAAACCAGCATCAGTATTAGAAAGAGGTTAGCAGGACTTTTTTTTCTGAATTATAAAAAATACACATGACATATTTTGGTTTTTGTTTCAACTGTCTATAGTCTAGGGTATAATACTAAAAAAACTACTTCAACTCCCTTTCCGTGTTTGTGACTGTGTGTATGAGTGCAGCGGATAAATAATACTATTTTAATTAAAAAGTAAAAACAAACAAAAACATATATTTCAAAATGTCATGTTTTCAAAGTTTTCGCCAGCAATCGTGTATTTTACTATTAACATTTTTCGTCTTGTTCTTCTTCCTCCCAATTCTAATGTTAATCTTTCTCCCAATGTATCTTTGGAGGATTTTAATTTATAAATTGAGTAAAATATTTCGTGCAACTGAAGGGAAAATGTTGTGTACATATGCATCACTTTTTGCAAGTGACAAGATATTTAAACGTCCACTTTGTAATCTTTTAGTCGTGCTTCTTGTGGAAGGAAGGTTGGATATAGATAAATTAAGGGACGATGTGCAAAGTAAACTATTGGATAAAAGAGTTCAAAATAGTAGTAGTAGTAATAATAATCAATTCAAAAAAGAAAAAGATGAACAACAGCAACAAGAAGAAAAAGAAGAAGAACCATCATCATCATCTACAACAGTAACTCAGGGGGAACTTGCTTATCCTGAATTACGTCAATATATTTCCAAATGGCCTGGATTTTGTCTCGGTTATTATTTCTGGACCTTTGACAAACATTTTTCTCTAGATGACTACGTGAAGGAATATGATGGGAAATACAAGGACAGCACAATAACAGATCGTAATATGGGTGAACTTGTGAATGAATTAAATAACAAACCATTTATAAAAACAAAGAGTCCATGGGAAATGGTACTGATTCATGATGCCTGTATAAAAAGTGCTCATTCGGTAGAAGGAAGAGTCCGGGCACGTGATAAAGGATTTGCTAAACACACCCTTTGTAGTGAAAAAAAATCAGAAAAGGGACAAAAAGATTATCCAGTCAATCTTAATCCTTTTACATACAACAATCATGCATCACAATCAAAGGCAGAGTCAGAGAAGGAAATGGTTCATAAAATTTTAAATCCAACAAAAGACAGTTCATTTCAACCGGACCAACAAAATATTGACAGTAGCACTGTGACTCAAAGTGGAAAAGTCAATGATGGAGAAATAGTAAAAGGGATTTTACAAGAAAATTCTGGACAAAGTATGGTTATTCTCAGAATGCACCATTGTGTTGGTGATGGAATGAGTATGAGAAATTTAATGCTGGATTTTATTGGTTACTCTGAATTAAAAATTCAGTCTAAAAATTATGAAAGGAATCAAAAGATGAGAAAAAGATCAATATGGTCAAGAATTGGAAATTTTTTCAAAATGATTTTATTCCCAATATTAGGAGTGTATCAAACTATTAGTTGTATATTTGATTGTTTTGACGTCAATGAATGGCATATCCATGAAGATAAATTGACAAGAGAAATGTGTTGTGCGGCTTCGGATCCAATTCCAGTGGATTTTGTAAAAGATATAAAAAATTATCATGATACTACATTTAATGCCACTATTGTTTGTGCAATATCGGGTAATTTGTAATATCAATATTATTAAAAATATCTTGTGTCAAAATATTAACAGCTGTTTGACACGAACTTAACAAGATTATTATAGTTATAAATTAAAATGCAAATATTTAGAAAATTAAGAAAACATGAAACTAACCTTTGATAATTGTTTTTAAATATTTATTTATTTTTACGATTTAGGTGCAATTCGCACTTTTATGTTGAGGCACAATTTTCAAGTTCCGGAAAACATGCATGTACTTTCACCACTTCCTTTTAGAGTCTCTGAAAAGTTGAGGAATCATGTGTGAGTTTTACTTTCTTTTTGTTTTTTCAAAGGTTGCAGTTATTTTTTATTTTCAGCTTGTATATAATATATTATAGCTTTAGTTTTTACTTTTTCCTAATAATACTGTTTTTTTTTATATAAAACTAAAAAATATTATGCATTTCCACAATATTATTTACCATTATTTATACATTTATCATTGCAGAACTGCAGCATTCCTTCGACTGCCAGTCGGATTAACCAATCCTGAAGATAGAATGGATGCTATCAAAAAGTATTTAAAACAGTTGAATAAATCTCTAGTCCCTTTAGTTAATTTCCTCCTCTTTCCACTCTTGGGAGGATTATTTCCTGGATTGACTCGAAAGTTGTACAGACAGTCCGTTCCCACTGGACTCATTTCTGCCTTTCCTGGACCTGATGAATCGCTGTTTTTGAATGGAAAACCGATTGTAGACATTGTATTTGGTGGTGGTCTTCATCGTGGAAACATAAGTTTTGGATTTACTATACTTAGGTACTAATCTTAATTATAATATTATACCCACAATCCACAATCATTTGTTTCTTATGGCTTATGAATTATGAACACTAAGACATGTCTAATTTAAAACACATCCATAATTCAACTATTTATTTATTTAGCTACAACGGTTATCTTCGAATTTTGGTCGGTGTTGATAAAGCCATTTTTCCTAATCAAGAAATGGGAGAGGAATTAGTTCAAGATGTTGTACAAGAGTTTCATCATTTAAAAGCATGTATTTCTAATCGGGAAAGGGATGCCTCCGTTTAATTTTTACTTTATTTTTTTTATATGTAAAACACACTTTTTTTAATGGCTCATAATTATTACTAACATGAAAACTATATGAATATGAATATAAATATTATTGCTAAAATATACGACGTAAGATAAAAGCTTTGCCTCAACTTCAATAAAATAACCCAAGTTGTACAGTTCTATGAACATTTAATAATAATAATGATCATTATTTTTCCATTTTAACATTTCAAAGGTATAAAATGATTATTTATTCAATCAATTATTGCTCCAGTTCAATATTCAATACATAAACTAAACATAGATCATGGATATTGCCCGTTGCGCATCATATGTAGAATAAAAAAAGCAAAGAAAAATGGCAATGAATGACGAAAACTGCATATTACATATTATATGAGTATTTTTATGTAAATAATGATGATTACATATATCAGGATAGAGAACAGTTGTGTTGAATTATATTTAACTATAGTTCACGGGATTTATATTTCATATCACACAGTTTTTTGCATGTGATCCGCTTCCTTTTTGAGTTCATAAAATTCATTCGTAATCTCATCCACCAATTCTTGAGCAAAGGAATGATCCGGAAAAATACAACGGTCCATACCACCAAGAACTCGGAGGAATCCATTGTATGATAAAAGAGTAAAACCTCCTGAGAGAGTTCCTGGATGTAGCCTGAAAAATAAAAAACGTTTTGTGTTTTGTACACATTAAAAAAAGGAAGCTTTTAAAACCGTGAGCTTGTGTTTTCATTCCATGAAAAAAACATGTGTATATTTATAAATATTTACCCTCCAGCAAAACTCATATCAACAACAGGCCTTGAGATAAGTTTGACATGTTCTTCTGGACCAGGAACGATTGAGAGGAGGACAGTTGGCACATGTTGTTTGAATATCATTCTCGTCATAAAAGGGAAAAGTGAACCAGCGACAGGGAAAAGTAAATAATTACTCCGTGGAATTGTAGAATGTTTCAAATTTTCCAGATATTCATCAATAGCTTGCACTCTCTGTTTCATAGTTTTCCGACCAAGTGGCAGGCGTAGGCAAGCGGCAGTGACATGATTTCTCAATTTGTCTTGTCTTCCGGGCAAAGGTAAAGGTGTTAGGGCGTGCATATTCCAAGGAACTTTTATATTATTCTTGATCATGTAATTTCGGATCCCACCGGTTAAAGCGGATAGGACAATCCCATTAAATGTACTACCCCATGAATTTTTGATTTCTTTGATAAATTCAATTGGTATGGGATCACTTCGAGCACTACTCAAATTCCTCGTCAAATCCTTTTCAGTCATGTGCCACTCGTTGACGTCAAAACACTCGACGAGGCCTTCAATCATTTCATAGGGAGCTCTCAAAGGAAATGATAATGTATTCCATAATTTTTTGAAAAATATATAAATTCTAGAATTTACATTTCGGTTTCTTGTGTAGTGTGGAGGCATTTTATATTCGAATAATTCCAGTCCCAAATTTCTAAACGCAATTCCATCTCCCAGAGAATGATGACCTCTGCAATTGTTGAAAAAAGAAAAAATTGTATTTTATATTTTATAGTTTTTATTAGCAAAACGCAAAACATACGGAAAAAAATAATGCTTATAAATTGAATCAAAATTTTAACCTAAAGACCACCAATGTTTGTTCTCCGGAAGTCACACTTTTTCCAGTTTTTGGATCCGCAATATTTACATTATTAAACATGATCAACTCCCATGGACTCGCTGTTTTTGGATAGGATTGTTCATTCAGTTCATTGACGAGATCTGGAACTTCATTCGTTGTTATTGTCGTCTCTTTGAACTTCCCATCATATAGTTTGATATGATTCTCAATCGCAAAGTTATTATCACATGTCCAAAAAAAGAATCCACACCATTTGGAAATATACTGTCGAAGTTCGGGATAAACCAAATTGCCCAGTTCATCCTTCTTCTCCAGACAAGTGGTTTGGAATTTATCATGGAGTTCTTCCAGTTCTATACGACCGTCACACAACAGGATGACGAGGAGTGAACACAAGGGTTTGGTATAAAGGTTGTCTGAGGCAAAAAAGGAAGAATATGAGGACAACATTTTACCCTTTTCCTTCCGAAATATTTTACTCGAGTGGAACACACACCAACGAAATATGTAAATAGGAGACAATGCAATTAATATTATCGGAAGGAGAACAACAATTAGAATGGTCAATGTGATTATGTATAATTTGAGTCTTAGTATTTTCAAAAATCTACACATTTTCCTCGTTCTTTTCTGTTTTCTATCCCGGGTTTTGAATTCTTAATTTGATTTTTTAAAGCTGCACAACTAAATAGAAAAACAATATTTAAGACGAATGAAAGGGTGTAGACTATGGAGAAGCAGACGAATTTGGTAATAAAAAAAATGAAAAACAGACAGACAGAGAGAGAGAGAGAGAGAGAATGAATTCATTTCTCATTATGCAATTCTTTCATCTCGGTTTTTGATCCAAGTCAAAGAGAATTCATTAGTGTAAACTGTAAACTCTAGATTCCAGATAGCATAATATACATTTGTAGATACAAAATACCGTGTTTTATTATCTTTTAAATGATTTTCACACGGATAAAACAGAACACAGATGAGAGGATTGAAAATTGTAAAGGGAGCCGAAAGGATTTGTATTTCGTATTTTGTATTGCACGCTTCAATTTTATTTGTATAGCTATCTACTTATACAATCATTACTATTATTATAGTATGATTATTACATGACTCAACGAGGAGAAAATTAGGAAATGTACCCAAGTTTATTTTGTACTTGGTAATATTACGGTGAAGGGAGTGAGGGAGAGTAATGTACAAATTGCGATGCTTGGATATAAAAACACTTTCACTTTTTCTTCCTTTATGTTTGACTTTGATGTGGGATCAGATGGAATGAAAAAGGTAACCGCGAGTATCGAGTATTGAGTACGAGTAAAATGGGTGTACTTCACCCAATCTATTTCTAGTTGTAAAAAGTTACACGACCCAAATAAAAAGTAAAAATGTCAAGAACATGAGAAAATTATTATTTAGTAAATAATGTATGATGTGAGATGTGTGTGGATTATGCACACATCAATATATTTTACTTTCTCTATGAAAAATCAATGAAGTCAACAGGTTGAAAATTGAAAATTACCCGAATTAATCTGTCTATATTCAATTTTATTGATTGTGGACCAATCAGTAATATTACTACTATTACGTACTTTAAATACGCAGTCAACAGTCATTTTGACCATTTTGAATCAAATTATTCTCCGACATCATTGCTCGTGGACATGACGTTTTACGTTTTATGTGTGCGTCAAGAAATATGTAAACATAAAGGATAAAGGATGAATAAAAATAGCAATAAAAAGTCACAGTTTCTTATACTAAAAATGATACAAACTGTTAGTATCAGCATTTTTCTAGTGTGTAATCACAAGTGTAATGCTTTTAATTATATAGGAGCAGATGAAGTGATTAAATCCGATGAAAATACAACAATCATAGGTATTAAAAATAAATACTAAATACGGATGAATGTTGAATACTAAATACGGCTGAAAAATATAACATAATACACAGGCCATGTAGAAACAGTAGTAAAAGTTTTGGTTGATTTTGAGTTTTAAAATTGAATGACTTTTTCTCTTTCCTCTGCAGATAAATTACTAATGAAAGATTTTTTCAATGTCAACACAATGGATTCAGTCAATGTGTTTTCCCTTGTAAATTTGTCTAAAAATAATTTCCTTTTTATTGAAATCGAAGCTCCACAACACAACAACATAATATTTACGTTGTTCTTTCCATTTGACGCCAGGCGAGATATTCCAATTGTATTGAATTCTGTACGTACATTTAAATTTGAAATTATCACTACAAATAATAAATAACAAATGAATGGTAGAAAGTAGAGCAGGAAGGATTTTAAAAATGAATCGTGTATTTTTTATAGATTCAAAACTCATGGAATATTTCAACCCAACGTGAAGAAATGAATGGGATATTTTTGATTTTCTGGCCAAATAATAATATATCGTCAAAAAATTATGATGAACGTTTAGAGGAAATTGAAAATTTCATCCAGGTCAATTCTAGAAAGAGTTTTCTTCATATTCCGTTGGATAAAAATGTTTTCATTGTCTCAACACTTTCCTTTTCTCAAGAAGAAAAGGATGTTTTCCATCTTTCTGTATTTGAAGTTTATTGTATTGAAAAAACACATGTCATTTTAGAACGTGTTTCTACTTTACGTTTTTCCCATCCTAATTTTAATTTGGAGAGTGTGATTGGAGAAATCCAAAATTTCATGCAATTTTTAGTCCCATTGGCAAGAAGACGAAGTAACTTCAGAGGAACCGTGTTAAATGTCGTGGGTCAGGTATCAAAGTGAAAGTACAAATTCAGAATTCATGTCTATAATTACTTTCAATTTAAACTCTTTGTGTCAATGTGCTTGTTTTATTTGTTTTTAGCATGACATTGACTTTCAAACCAGTGCTGACGTTGTAGTACTGGAGAATTCTACAGTTGTATTCAAAAGTGGCTACAGCGTAGAAATTCTTTTAGATTTTCAAAAAATGCTCAATTTCAGGTAAAACTGTTTAAAATTTAAGGTTTTTTAGCTTAGACGACAACTAATAGAACGGAGTACAAAAAATGAGATTGAATCTTATTTTTGATGTAAATAGTTATAATGCAATTAATGGGAAAGGATGGACAACTCAAGTTGGGAACAGTACGGAATTAGCGGGCCTTGGAAAGCAAGTTGTGGACGAAGAGGCTCATTTGTGCATGTCTACCAGTACCATGATTGAGTATCGAATGGAAAATTTAAAATTTCTACCCTCTATCATCTACTCCCAGTAAATATTAGACAGTAAATAATACAATAGAATTTGACGTAAATATTATTTATTATATGATGCACAATGCAGAAAAGGTCAAGTTTGTTGAATTTCATCAAATTCAAAAGTGTTGTAATATTTTTCACTTTTTTATTATTATTATAGGGGTTGGGTTTTTTATCGTGAAATTTCCAGATCTTCCATTGAGAATATGTTCACTTCTCCATTTGATAGCAAGTTGTGGTATTTCATTTGTATTACTTGGATACTATTCCTCTTCATCATTATTGTTTTCAATCACTATGCGCCGAATGCAAATAGTCAACTTGATAATACACTGAAAAATGTATCAGAAAGATTTTCCTCTTGGAGTATTTTAAGTGAAAGCCTGTTTTCAGTCATAAGTATCAGTTCATTACAAGGTATCGTACATATAAAATATGAAATGTAAAATTTTCATTATTTAAAAATTTTTGACAGTACAAAAACGAGACATTTTTAATTTTTATACTCATTTTTTTAAGGCTGGAGTTCAACTACAACGAACATACCACTACGTCTCATGTTCTTCATCACCATCTCTACAAGTTTCCTCGTCTACGTATTTTATACTGGCGCATTTGTCGCTTCCATTTCTCATCCCTCTCCCCTCATTCAAAGTTTCAAGGACTTGGAAAAACTAAATTTTGACATTTTTTCACATCCGGAGCAAATGTACCAAGCGTTTGATTTTGTTGTAGTAAGTTGATTTCAAATTTCAAATATTCTTACCAAGATTTGTATAAAATCAAGATAATGCAAAAAGCAAATGAATTAAGCATTAATAATTTTTCCATCCTTTAAAGGATGAGAAAAGCTTGGCAAAATTACTGGATACATCCAAAAGACTGTACAAAGACGGATTGGATGCCCTGTTACAAATACTTGATGAAGAAAGAAAGGTTGCTTTTATATATCCACAGGAAGGATTTTTCCAAGCTGCACTCCAAAATAATATAAGTGAACAAGAACTGTGTAAAATTTCCAAAATGTACAAGGTCAACGGCTGCAGGCTAAAAGACGCCATGTTTCTCAAAAAAGGATCTCCATTTGTTGAACCTTTCCAACATCGGTAAATCAATAGTCAATAGTTAATAGTCAATAGTTCCTTCCGCTATAATTTTAAAAATATCGCCTAAAATCTAAAATTTATACCTTTTTTAAATTGAATTGTGCACTTTAAAAAACATTAGGACGGTGTTGCAAAATGGTCTCAAGTGGCGCTACATAAAAAATTCGGATAGGGAATCTCAAGTTCATTGTTTACAGTCTGAATATAATCGAGTTGATCTGCCTCATCTTTCCGTAACAGAATTATCCCTTGCCTTTGAAATCTTGATCGGCGGTGCCATTTTAAGTTTGGTCATCGCATTCATCGAAGGATTTCAGCATCAATTTAATTTCAAATTTCAAGCCAGTAAAAACATCAAAACATGAACAAAACAGTAGAAAATCATCCCAAATCTCAAGGTCGACGGTCAATCATTTAAAATTTAAATATAAAAATTATTAGGTAAAGTTGGAAATCATAATCATTTGAGAAATGCCGTGTTCATTCGACACTTTGTTGCACATTGCACATTGCAAATCCAAGTCTACAGTTCAGTCTGCAGTCTCCACAATCAAATATCAAATATTTCACATTCTCAATTCTCACGACAAGTTTTTTTTTCGTATCGTATTGTTAAAAATTAAACGTTACATTGTTGCTTTGTTCCAACAATTTTTATCATAAAGTAAACAAAAAAAGCATTTTGGAACAATAAAAAACTTTGTGCATTGTCTTTTGTCTTTACACGATTTTTCCAGCTTAGAATCAGTAGCTGAATACAATTTACAATTTACTTACATTTACTCACTTATTTATTTATTTATATAATTGGAATCTTCCGGATTGGGAAATCGTCTATCGTCTACCGTTTATCGACAGGTCAGTTACATTTGTGTTTTGGATGCAGCTGTCTTCAAAACACGCAAATAAAGTTGAAGTTAAATAAAATAAATGGACAATCCACAATAATTATTCTGTACCTAAAGTAAATAAATCTGCACTGTGGATTTGTTGGATGGTTGAAATTAATTTGAGCAAAAAGGTTCACATACGAATATACGATACACTTGGTTTTTTATTCTGGAATTCCAGATAGATTCCAGATTCTAGGAACTGAGCATTGTCGAATAAATAATGTGTGAAAATATGATTAATCAAATACACACGTACAAAACCTGCATCATGCATAAAATGATTCATGGCTAATGATGAAAAATGGAAAGCACAAACCACAAGGGAAATTGTAAATTGTACATCATGTGCTATTTTTTAGTTCCATAATTCATAATACATAATACGCAAAAAGGTTGTATAAGTTGTAGTAATGGATTTGTTTGAGTACCTAAGTAATTCTGGGACAGAAAAACGAAAATAATGTGCAAGATGGGTAAAAAGTGTACACTGTACGCATACAAGCATGTTTCATTCGTCAACACTCCACAATGAACACAGTCAACATTTTAATATTCTTTCTGCGTGTACATTGTACATTGTATATTGTGTGTAAAGTGTAAACATGATGAATGATGAAGTAAATATGCAGTGTCGTGTTAAAAGTTTATGCATCTCAAAGAAAAGGTCAGCTCGCTGTTTTCTGTGTTTGCACTCAAAAGTCAAATTATCCAGTGTGAAGTGTGAAGCAAGATACAAAGCTGAATTTGTTATTTTAGATTCGAGATTATAGAGATTAGAGCTAATTAGAGAATGTCTAGATTCTAGATTCTAGAAAAAACTACAGTAAGTAATAAAAAATCTGAACATGACCATAAATTGTTGACTTGATACTTGATATTGCACATTTTGCACCATTCACCATTAAGTTTTTTGTGCCTATATTATAAAATGTAACATGTAACGTGTACCTACGTGAACAGTTGAAACTTCCAACTGAACAGGATAAACACGATTAAAGATTAGCCTTCAAATCTAGATAATCATTCATCCGTTTTTCTATTTATTCAACTAAGTTCACAACTCATAACTTTAATCTAGTCCAATTTATATTCGTAATTCCAATTGGGAGGAAAAAGGCATTAAACTTTTATTGTAGTTGTCTTTGTTCTTTGCTGGAGGCTCAAGGCTCAAGAATCAAGAATCAAGAGAGCTGATGGAAAATTGGCAAAACCCAAAACAAGAAAAAGCTTTTTACTTTTTGCTGAATGTAACTCGGAATTTTGCTGGGGGTTGTTTGTTTGTGGTCATTTAGTTCTTTCCGGAATAAGGAAAATGAGAAAATGGGAAAATGTACAATGTGCAATTTACTATGTAGTTCTGACAGCAAACTGCAATTTTGCATTGAGCCGTCACTAATTGAGTCAAGTTCTAAGTTGTATGTTCTAAGTTCCAAGTCAAAAAAGTGTGATCAAACGTTTTTTCTCAATCCAATAATAAATAGTTGTTGTTTTTAAAAGGTGTGATATAAAAAAAAACCGTGACAAAAGTGTCAAGGGCATTTTCAGTAATAAACATTTTTTGTACCATGAAATTTTACATTATTTATGTGTTTTTCTATTCGATGATTGATGCTTGATTCTCGAGTCTTGAGTCTTGACACTTTAGTTTTATACACAGATGAACTGAGGAAATAAAGATTTACTATCAATTTTACGATTTACGACTAAGCTTTGATCATCTGCAATCTTGAGTAAGGTCAGGTAAAATGTTTGTGTAGGAAAAACATTTGCGTGCTTTGAGACTAAAGCGAGAGCGTTACTTGTGATTTACTGTTTACTGTTTGCTGCCATTAGAAATAGAATTAGAATGGGTGGAATGGTGAAAATTTTTGAAAAGGTAGCAATTTCTGTACTGAGGGAAGCAGAATGGAAAATATTTTTTCAATTTGTACTTTTGCTACTCCTTTGGACAACTTTTACTCGCACCTCCTCAAGAAAACAGGAGAAAAATCAACGGAAATCATTGGATAAGAAAAAAGTACTTCCAGGTAGTTTTTTTTTAGAATTTAGATTTGTCATTCTTTGTCAATTTTCAATGTCTTTAAAATTCATTTGTAATTTGTATTTTTTTTTGTAAAGGTGTGTTAAATCTACCTCAGTTGATGTGGCATTGGGTGGGGCGTTGGGGCAAGCCGAATTACCGTTGCATGGAAGAAGCTGGAAAAACTTTTGGATCCGTTTACCAGGTCAAAATCGGAAGTGCTGCAATAGGCAAGTCGCAAGTGTACATTTAAAAATTGTCTAAAAAATCTACTGCTATTTTTAATAATTTTTTTGTAATTATTGTCTTTTCAGTCGCTGTGATGGAAATCGATTTGGCTAAACGTTTGATGTCCTCATCATCATTTGTGAATCGTCTTCCTGATTTTCACGTTATATTTGAACGGTCCTTTAAACAGCCGCTGGGTAACAATTTCATTTTTTGTTGAACTATTTCCCGCCAAAATCTAAATGCTATAAATAATATTAAATATGTAGTTTTTCCTTTTTTTTAAATTTCAGGTCTTCTGTTCGGCGGTGGTGAAAATTACAGTCATTGCAGAGAATTTGCAAAGAGAACTCTTTCCAATTTGGGTTTTGGCAAAGGACATGAAATGGAGTCGTTTATTATGGAAGAACTGGAAGAGACTTTAGGAAAACTGGAAATAGAATTCAATTTATCTGAGGAAAAAATGAATTCACTGAAGGACGACGAAGGAGTTATTCTTTGTCCACATGGGTTTTTTCACGTTCCCACTCTCAACATCCTTTGGCGGTTGATTGCAGGCTCCAGGTTTTCTCATGAGGATCCCGAGTTACAAAAACTCCTCCAGTATTTTTACAAGTGGAATCGAAGTTTTAATCTCGGGGCTACGCCTCTCTACGCCTTCCCGTGGCTCAGACACATTCCGTATTTGACCGAACATGATTATTGGGTCCAGGGACATGAGAAATTTCACAAGTTTTTTAATGTAAGAAATTGTACTGCATTTGTCTTTTTTTCATAATTCATAAACAACATTGTGATTCACGTTAAAAGTGTATATATGCTTTATATTTTATATTTTATACTTTATGCATTTTATGCTACAAAATCAAATAATTACAGACAATCATTAACAGTAAAAGACAGGATCGGAAATTCATGGAGAATCCTTCAGACTTCATTGATTATTATTTACTAGAGCAATTGAGAAATACTAGTGAATCCAAATCTACGAGTTCCTATTCTGGTAAATAATATGTACAAAATTTGATTTTCCAAAAATTCTAAATTAAAAAGCCTAGTTGAAAATTAATGAAGAAAATTAATTCTAATTTTTTCAGACGAGCAATTGCTCACACTTTGCACAGATCTGTAAGAAAACTACAAAATCTACACGAATTTCCTACTTTGTAAAACCTTTTTTCCTACATTTGATGTTCAGTGTCAGTGTGTTAAAGTTATTGATAAAATTGACAGGTTTATGGCGGGTGCGGATACAACGAGCAATTCCTTGGAATTTGCAATATTGTTCATGACACTTAATTCAGAGGTACAGAAAAGAGTTCAAGAGGAAATTGACAATGTCATTGGAGATGATAGAACTCCATCTTTGGTGTATAAAAATCGGTAAATAGTAAATAAACAAAGATTTCATTTCATTCGTGACAGACTTGACAAATGGGTTGTCTGTTTTACTGAAATAATTTCTAACTGTATGTTTTAGGATGATTTACACAGAGGCAACAACTCTGGAGATTCTTCGACATGGTTGTGCGATCCCTGTTACTGGTCGCTGTCCAATGAAGGACATGCAAGTCAATGACTACCTTGTTGAAAAAGTATAGTCAATAATTAGTAGTCAACAATCCTTAAAGTCCTAAATTTATTTAGTTTACTCTTACTCCCTTTGATTTACACACAAAACGGAAAAACTGGAAAATATTCTCTTCTTTTCAGGGGACTCTGATGGCGATAAATATTCATGCAATTCACTTTAGTCAGAAAATTTGGAAGGATGCTGATTCTTTCAGGCCAGAACGATTTTTAGATCCATCTGGAACAAAAATTGTCAACACTGATAAAATTTTACCTTTTGGACATGGTGCGTTTGAACTTTTATTCAATATTGAATATTCAAGCCCGAATCCTGAATTTTCAAATTTCAAGTGAAAAGAATGCCTATTTTCTGTTTGTTTTTTCTAGGCAAAAGAAAATGTCTGGGTGAGTCCACATCGCGAAATACATTTTTCCTATTCTTTGTGGGACTACTCCAAAAATATTCTTTTCATGTGTCTCCTACTCATGGATCTCCAGTTTTAAACGACATTTGTGGACTGTCTCGAGCTCCAAAGCCATATCACGTTCTCATCCGAAGGAGAAAAAAAGCCTCACCTTTATAACAAATGATAATCCTAATGCTTTGAAATTTCCTATACAAATGCATTTACTTTTTACTACAGAAGTAGTAACCATAAATTTTAAATTATTGTAAACAAAGTTGTGCATATTAGATCAATTTTGTAACAATAATAATTACTGCTGTTTTTAATGCAATATAAAGTATAAAATATTATGTTATCATTTGATTATGCATAAAAATGCAAGTCATTTTTACTGTAAATACAATTTTCAATTTTACGATCCCATTAAAACTGAATATTACACGATATTTTATTATAATATTAAATGTTGTTGTGTTGTGGTGTGAGAAAAGAAAGGAAAACCAATAAAACAAAATATCTTCATGTATTTGTACTGTAGTCTGAAATCTGTATTTTATTTTACTCCAAACTCCAAACTACCTTCTTTAGTGCAAATAGAAAGATATAATCTGAGATTGAAAAGCCATCAAAACTTTATCAGTTTAGAATACAAAATACAAAACAACATATTTTTTTACATGGGAAAAGAATGGAGAAGAAATACACACAAATGAACGCAAAGACGTAGAGACAAATGAACCATGAAATATGAAATTGACATTGAGATGCATTTTATGGAACGCTCTTTATGACAAAGTATTTGTTCACTGAACAAAAAAAACTACCCTTTTATGTCCATTTCCATCCGTAATTTTGTTTGTTTATGAAGAAATAGGAAATGCTATTGCTATTTATTATGATTTATGATTTATCTTTGTCGGAGATTTACAAACGGATATTGAAAACATTTTTTAGTGAACATGAAACGTAATTTGTCTATTTTGAAATTCACTCTATTATACACTTAAATATATATTTGGATGTTTGGAATGGAATTTGGACTTGAAAAATATTGAACAAGAAATGATGGACAATATATTTCTTCATGGTTGATACTTGATACACAGAGGAAAAACAAAAATAAAAGTGGACATGTTTCACTCCAAATAGTTAGTCGACGTAGAGCAAGCCAATCGATTCAGTCCAGTGTCCAGTCGTCTCGCTCGCTCATTTTTGTCATCAGTCATCACCTCAATTCATAATTTACTCCTTTTCCGTTTCGGTGTAAACACTCGGACGAAATTCGAAATCGGAAACAAGGAATTGAAATAAATTTCAGATTTCATTATTTAGACAGGCCCTTTGTGGTTTCTTTGAAAAATGTTAGTCTATTTTGTTTTGGTGACGACACTTTTCACATTGTTCCTTGTGGATCGAAAAACCGTTGTGGTTCAAAATGGGGCAATTGTGAAGGGAAAAAAGAAAGCAGTGAAACATCTTGCAGGTTTTTGAAGTTTTAATTTAATACAAATCATTTTTTATTTAAATAATTTGTACAGTTGTTTTAAACTAGAGTTTAAAATTTTCCATCGAAAATATCAAGGTGTGCACTCGCTCTATGCGGTTTTGAGCAAATGGATGCCGCGATGGGGAAAACCAAATTACGTTGCACTAAACGAAGGAGCAGAAATGTATGGCAAAGTTTATGCAGTCAATGTTGGAAGTGCATACACAGGTAAAATATCGAAAAATTCTGATAAAAATTATCACAAATAATTATGCAACTACTTAATTATAAATTTCAATTAATATTTTTTGAAAATTTCAAGTCGCTGTAATGGACATAAATTTAGCTAAGGATATTATGTCTTCACCAGAATGGGTAATTATTATTATTATTAAAAGAATAATAATACTAATAAAACAAAAATAATTCTTAAAGTAGAATTCAAATAATTTAATTATATTTAGTCAAACCGCCTACCGGAAAATCACGTACTCTATGAGCGCTCATTTAATAAACCACTGGGAGTTTTATTCGGGAATGATGAAAACTGGGCTCATTCTCGAGAGTTTGCTGTGAAAACCCTTCACCAACTGGGTTTTGGCAAAGGAAATGATATGGAATCCTGTGTGATGTTGGAAGTTGAGGAATTCTTGCAAAAATTTGAAGATGTTGTGAAAACCCAGAAAGAAGTTTTGAGTCCTCATGGATTCTTCCATCTGCCAACTTTAAATATCCTTTGGCAACTTATGGCAGGAACGCGCTTTCTGGATGATGACAAGGAATTAAAAGTCCTCATGAAGTATTTTTATGAATGGAATCGGAATTTTAATCTTGGAGCAACTCCTCTCTATGCTTTTCCATGGCTCAGATATATTCCTGGAGGTAATATTTTTTATCTTTTTCAAACAAAGTTCATAATATTTTTTTTGAAAAAAGTAGAATGAATAGATTATTTTATCAAAGAATATCAATAAATAATAAAATAAAATGAACCAAATTATAGCTACGGAACAAGATTCATGGGTCACTGGACATGAAAAATTTCATACTTTCTTCAGGGTAAGAAAATCCGAAAAATCCGTAGTACTATTTTACATTTTAACATTTTATTTAGAAAAACATGGAAAATTTTGATTATTTTTCAGAGCATAATTGAAAAGAAGAAGCAGAGTCGTCGATACGTGGACGATCCTTCCGATTTTATAGAAATTTTTCTTAAAGAAATGGATAATCATAAGAATGATTCTCCGAATTATTACACAGGTACGAAATTCTTGAACTTTTTGTGTTTTCAGTTTTCAATATATTATGTGCAACTTTGATCCATGATAAATACAAAAATAATAATAAATAATTTTATTTTCAGATGAACAACTTCTAACTCTTTGTGTGGACCTGTAATACAAATACTTTTTTCATAGTTTTTTTCATTTCATTATTTTTCATATACCATTTTGATACGAATAAATTCATTTTCATGAGTACTCATTTTTGAATGGATTTTTAGATTTATGGCAGCTGCAGATACGACAAGTAACTCGTTGGAATTTGCCATTTTATTCATGATTTTAAATCCAGATGTACAGAAAAAGGTTCAAGAGGAAATTGACAGTGTTTTGGGCTCCGGACTTCCGAGTCTCGTCTATAAAAATAGAATGTTGTACACAGAGGCAACAACTCTGGAAATTCTTCGTCATGGTTGTACTATTCCAGTGAGTGGGCGATGCCCAAAAACTGATATGGAAATCAACGGTTGTTTTATTCCCAAGGGGTCGCTGATTGCGATCAATATTCATGGAATTCATTTCTCAGAACAAATCTGGGAGGATCCACTAGGTAAAAAATAGTATGGTATTTTTTATTATGCTGACGTGTAAAATGATAACGATAAACTACGAATCTTTGTTTCTTCAGGTCATTTTAGTGATTCGAGTAAAAAAACTCCTTTTTCTTTTCTTATGTCTAGCCTTTCGTCCAGAAAGATTTTTGGATCCAACTGGATCAAGAATTATCAATGCGGATAAAATTTTACCTTTCGGACATGGTAACCTCCAAATTTTTCTCAAACTAAATAAAACCACCTGTTATTCAATATGCAGTACGCTTCTTTTTTTTAAAATTGTAATAAACAGCTAAAATAATATGTTTTTTCCTGTTTTGTAAATGACTTTTTAGGAAAAAGAAAATGTGTCGGAGAATCTTCAGCTCGAAATACCTTTTTCCTATTTTTTACATCCATGCTCCAAAAATATTCTTTCAGTGAATCTCCTCAACATGGACCACCCCCAACTGAGGAAATTTGTGGGTTATCTCGAGCTCCTAAACCCTTTTTTACTTTAGTCAAACCAAGAAAAATTTAGCTGATAGACTAAATAGACTAGTATAAAAATATATGCCATAAACTGTGAACTGTTAAAAATGTATTTAATTGAAAACAATGCTCATTTATCATGTATTTTTTCTCTGGAGGGATTTGTCATTTGTGGAAAACAGGGGTTTTTCTTTGGTTTATTTTATTTATTTGCTTAAAATTATTTCCATTCTTGTTTTTGTTTGTTTGTTGGAAGTTGAAATAAAAAAAAGATTAAAAGGTACATGTACATTGTACATGCATAAATTATTACTCGATAAAATACCGACGTCCTTGCATTAATGTACCATATAATAATAATAATAATAGTACAGAATTAAAATTATAGCAGTCATTTGAATACTTGATGTATTAATCACTAAACAGGAAAATGTCAGATTTTCTTGATTCTTGATTCACTTGATATTTTTCGCAGTGTCGCATGATTTCTTGCATAAAAATTAATGTTGTAGTTTACGCAAATGTTCCAAATCCAGCTCGAACTCGAATGTCAGTTATCATTTTGACATATTTTTCTTGAGCTTCCTCCTTTAAATCATAATTAAATAGTAAAACAGGTTCAAAAATCTACATACACGTGTATACATGAATTTGTTTTTTATAACTTAAAAGTGATGGTAAAATGGTAGTAAAAAATGTAATCTGTAAAATATTTAAAGAATAAACGTACAATCGGCATATCATTGCACTTGGTCCATGATTCCCATTTTTGTAAGATTTCTGGTTCTGAGGGTTTTTCCGTACGATTTTGACCTTTCTGTACTCGTTGATGATATCCGTAGGCTTCAACGTTTTCCTCAGGGCTCATAAATTCCTGCAGTTTCAGCGTAGCGACGGATGCTTGAAGAAATCTATTTTTTAAACTCATTTGACTGTGTAATGCTTTGGATGTTTGGGCCAAAAGAACTGACGTTGTTCCATACTGACGCTGAAGTCCCACTTGCCTTTAAATTTATTATGCATGTTATAAATCATTCATTAGATAATCAAGACTGATAAAATGCTGATGGCGGTATAAAATTATTAATAGGCACATATTTTTTCAAACTGAATTTTCACACACATGCACACAATACACAATCGACAATTAATCTCAAAATTCTCACAAACTCACCTGCTCACAAAGGAAAAAGCTCGAAGAGAAAGGGCAGAAACTCGACTCATATTTATGATGTAGAAAATGAAAAAAATGAACTAAAAACTAAAATCGTTGTATGTAATTTACAATTTGCACAAAATTTCCTGCTTGAAAATATCGATTTTAAATTTTCAGTTTTTTGCAACCAATGTAATTTTAAATAGTTGTTACACAAAAAAACAAAAGAATTAAAAGTCTAGAGATCTGTGATGTACAAAAGCCGAAATGTATTTGATATTTTTTGATAGATAATTTTTTGAAGAGGGTTCTTGTGCAAGAATTAAGGATAAAAAAACAAGCAAGCCAGCTCATGTCATGGAAAATGGAATAGTAAATAGGTGGTTGAATGACGACAGTCAAAAACCGGATTTGAGTCTCAGAGAACTCGTCTCTCGTATCGTGAATCAACAAACAACAAACAACAAGGGAGAGGCGAGAGGAAATCCAGAGAATGTTGATGATTGCTGATGTAATGAAAAACTGGACTTGATAGTTGATATGACTAAAATATACAGAATACAGAATACAGGCCATAGGTATAGAATATAGAATACATGTTATAGATTATAGATACAAACGGGACTGGACTGCTGGGGTTTGGCAACCTTGAAATTTCCCATTTTCCATGTGCCAGAAGTCAGAAGTCAACAGTCAGAAATCAGAAAGTTCAATAAATACAAATTAAAGAACTGGACTTTTTTACAATGTCAAAATAAACATGAGCAGTTCACATTGTACAGTGGTATTGCAGATTGGAGTACTTAAATACATGTAACATGTAATATGTAGATAGTAGACGGTAGAAACCAGATGAAGCGCAATAAAATGGTATTCTTCAATAAAAAAGCTGTAAAAAATCATGATAGGATTTTACATTATAGAGTAAACATGATATTATTCCTTACTTTTCTTTTGGAGCGTTGTTTCATTTGCAATTTACAATGCATAAAACATGAATCGTTACAAAACTTGAGGTGTACACAGTACACAGTGCAATTACGTACAGAGTACAGGCTTGTGTATTTATTGCAATTATACTGTATAAGATAAGAAGAACTAGATACTAGATACGTTACATGTACCATACCTGTTGCTTGCGTATTTTTGTATTTGCGTACTTGCGTATGGGTAAATAATAATAATATGTGGACAATGACGTCCATGAAAAAACTTGCTTCTTCTGTTCAATGTTCACTGTTCATAAACCTCAAACTATAAAATATCAGTATAAAAAACTACCAAAGCCTGCATGTGCGTTGTGCGTGTTATAGAAGTCTCTGTAAATTTCTTCAAAGTACAGTGTCATTTGCACTCAAAAACATAAACAAATACAAAAACTAAATGCTAAATAGACATCCTCTCAGATTGCCTTTAAAATACTGTAGGGACCAACACAAAATACTGTTTTTGAACAATGGGTGATGGGTGATGGGTGCTGGAAAACATTGGGGTTTCAACAATTGTACTCTAAGTGGGGTAAAAAATACTGATCATAAGTAATTCAAAATCGTACAAAAATGAGAAAATGAATGTTTAGTGTGTGTTTTGTATAATATTATGTTCATTTAAATTTCTGGTTGTCCAACTCTGGCTCGAATGCCATTCATCAGTTTAATAAATTGCTCTTGAGCCACTTCCTATGTACATAAATAAAAACAATAGCAGATTAAGTTGTGGATTTCTAATTTCCAATTCCCAATATAATTAAACAACAGGATATACTTGATAGATTCGAGAATTTGGAATTTGGAGACAAACATCTTTTTGGCTGGGAAAGACAAAATAATGTATATTGTAAGATTTCTAGTGCTATTATATTTACCTGTGACATGTCGTTGCATCTTAACCAGGCTTCCCACTTTTGTAAAGATTCTCCTTGTTCTTCATCGTCATCGGGAGGCCTCTTTGTCGCATTTCGTCCGCGATTACCCCTTTGTTGATATCCGTAGATTTGAATCGTTTCTTCTGGTGTGATGATCTTCTCTAAAGTGATGATACATAAACTTGCGTAGAGAAACCGATTCGTCAAACTCAATTTGGTTTCAGCGGTCTCCGTCTCATTCTTTTTAGCCGTCATCACAGTCTGCATAGCTGATCTTGAGGTTGACGTTGAACTTCTTGCAAATTGACTACACTGCCACTGGTGTGGCTCGATTCCTCGCCTTTTTCAAAAAATATCACATTTTTTGTACATATAGAACTCAGAATTCAGAATATTTTGTGTTTTGTACATGTGAAGGAAACAAACTCACCTGATTAAATGACTATGAACACGGGAAATTTGTCTGCACAAACTCTTCATTTTTCACAGTCGAGACTCGAAACTCGAAACTCGAGTCAGTGAAAAGTGAAAGGAACCAAAAAAGCTACCAAATTTGTGAAGAGGTTTGTCATCCAGCAAAGTTCAATATAGATTCTATAAAACTGAAAGGGGAAATTGAAACTGCTGACAAATGTGCTGATTTCTGATTGTCCAGTAAAGTTGAAGAGTCTAAAAGACACTGAAACTGTGAAATTTGAAATCTAGTATGATCATTGCAAAACAACCTATTTCCTGCAATCCTTCCAAGTCTTTTGTTAATTGTTAATTGTCGATTGTCAATGTCAAAGGAGGAGAGTAAAAGTGAACCATAGGAATATATAATCAATTATCATTATCATGTTTCTCAGTAGTTTTCATTTTTAACGATGCCTAAATCATGAATCATGAACAAAGGAAAATTTCCAACTAACACGCCAACTCTAGTTAAATTTTTTCAATATTTTTACGATTTTGGATTTTTATGTTTTATAAACACGTACAATAATTCCATTGTTTTCTTGTTTTATTTGTAAAAATCCTTAGTGCTTAATCTTACAGAATTTACATTTATCATTTATCACGTATGCTGTATTGTGTGTTGTTTTAATTGTTCACTATGCGTTGGATTTTACTTTCCGTGTGAACTCAAAACTCAATACTTAAAATACTTCTTGACTTACAGTTATAGTACAGTTATATTTTACACTGAAAAGAACATGTTTTTTTTTCAGATTCCCGACAACAGGAATCTTTCAATTCGCTTAACAAGCTTGTCCGTCTGCTCCAAATGTAGAAAATGTGTCGCATTCTTCCAGATTTCTAGCCTGTTTTTTTTACAATAAAAATATTTTGAAGGAAAATTCATATCTGAAAAAAGTAGTCAGTATTATAATAGGAAAAATGATTATTATTATTATTTATTATTTTCAAGTTTCCAACGTACTTTGAATTGGGAATGTTCTCGTGATAAACTTTTGCATGAGCTATATGGGTGCTCATGTCGTTTTCTCCGTGGATGATGAGTGTGGGGATCTGGGGCATTTTGGCCAAGAGTGGTGCCATCTGGTAGCTCCCTGTTCGGTGAGCTTGAGTAACATAGTTTTTGACGTCAATCAACATGTCCTGTAACTGCTGCTCGCCATATTGACGGATTAAGGGTTCTATATTTGCCCTTGGCCATAAGCCCAGATTACATAAAGCTTCAGAGATTAGAAATCAATTTCAGTCATCATTAGTATTTTCCTTTCTTTCTGCCTGTCTAAGGAGTCCATAAATTATGTAGCAAAAATGTAAAAATAAATAAAATAATTACGTATTCTACTTTCTACTGCTTACGTACTCGTAGCCATCATCACTCCTTGTTCATCAATATATGCAGGAGACCCCCAAATGCAAAGCTTATTTTTTTACAAAAATAAAATAACCTAAATACATTTTCTGACTCATCGGAAACCGGAATTTTAAAAAGATATAATAATAATAATCAAAAATTAAAAACGTTTCTTTAAAGATTTTCAAAAACCTTTCTAATTTTTTCTGGATGTGCATGAATGAGATGAACCCCTGCAGGGGTTCCACGACTCCATCCTAAAATTGAATATTGGTCAAAACCCAAGTTCTGACAAAAAATCCCAATTAAAATTTATACATAAGAACAATCATCATAAAATAACAAATGTTGTAAGCAGCAATCATTGATAACGTGATAAAAAATACAATATTATTTCATCTTTTGTTTGTCATTGAAAATGAAACCTTCATAAGTTGAGCTGCAGTTTGAGAATCTTCTTCGTAGTTGTTGTGTGTCAACTTCCTAAACCCAGTTCCACTAGTGAGTTTGGATTTCCCGTAACCTTTTGAAAGAAAAAAACTGAGCTAATGAAATGAATTTACTTCAAATCTTCAGTCTTTCTTTCTGTCCTATATTTTGAATATTTCAAATTTTTGATTTTTACCAGGCGCATCCCAAGTAACAATAGTAAATTTTTTCTTATTCAGTCTTGAAATTATGGGTTTAAAATCCGTTTCAATTGTCCCTATTCAAAAATATACACCATTATTAACTATTACTCTTCGTAAAAAATTATCAATGCCTATATAATATAATCAATGATAGTTGTTCTTATTATATAATTATTTGAATTTTCGACCTTTACCCACCAAATATTCCAGGAAGTCCTAAAATCACGTGGTCTCCGGATCCAGCTTGCGTATAGTTAATACTAAATCGTCCAATTTCAGTCTGCCACTCTTGAATTGTTTCCTCTTGAACTGATGGTGATGGTTTAGTTGAATAATAATAATGATTATTATTATTATTATTATTTAGAGCACAAATCGGAGCGGATTTTGGGAATAAACGAGCATGAAATCCAGAAATTCGGTTTAAAAACATTTTAATTTGTCTATGTAGACAAGATTAAAAGAGAGGTGGAGATGAAAATGAAAATAAATGTAGAAGAAGAGACTAGAGCACAGCTGAATAGGAACTAATTGTGACTGTACATGAATTAGTTGACAAATGAAATGCCCAAGGAGAAGATTAATTAGAACATCATAACTTGCGTAACTATTATATTATGTTAGTTCAAAATTAAGTAATATCACTAATAACATATGAAATGTGCAACTCTTTTCGAGAGAAACGAGAAAAATCTGGAAATTGCAAATTATAAATTCAAAATGCAAACAATGTAATACAAAGTCAGGGGGAATAAAAAAAAGGTATAAAAACAAAAGTCATGTGAATGAATGACAATTAGGTCATTTTTTATATTTTGTGTAAACCAGCATCAAAATATTATTTAAATGTACAAAAGTAGTACACTATTTGCACAGAGATTAACAATTCAAATTTCAAGCCTTACAACATCATCATGTTTATTTCAATTATTGCAATGTAAATCCTTTTACAATATTAATATTATGCAAGGATCCGCGGTAGAGTTTTGTTCAATTCATAAGCTATCAGCTGGCATTCGTGGTTTTTTTTCAACATTTAAATCTGTTCTTTTCCTGCTCGAACTCGAACGGAATTCATAATTTCGATGTACTTCTCCTGTGACTCTGCCTGTGACAAGTAGAAAAATTTTTTTTCGATAACAATTGTACGGGGAGTTGAATGTGAATGAATTAAATAAAATAAAACCGCGGATGTAGGAATTTACCTGTGACATTTGACTGCATTCTCTCCAGGCTGTCAATCTCTCCTGGTCCAAACTGTTGTCAGTCCCAGACTGGTTTGATGTCTTCGTCCCAAGAGGACCTTTATTCGCGTGTCGACAATATCCATACAGTTTCACGTCTTCTTCCGGTGCGATGTGAGTATCAACAGTCATACTCAAAACCATCGCGTGTAAAAAACGATTATGCAAACTCATTGTTTCAGTGCTCAACTTGACTCGACTTGGACTTGAATTGCACAGCACGGAGGATGAAGCAAAGTGACGAATACAAATGAGGTTTCTGTCAAAACATTGAAAACTGTTACAAAATCTAAAAAAATAATGCTCCTTTCCTTTGCCTTGTACTTTGTACATTGGACACATTATTTGTTATTACAAAGTAAAAATAATAATATTTCGTATGTATTTAGTATTTAGTATTTACGATTCACAAGGTGTCGCAAAAAGTTACCTCTGAGCTTGTCCTGCAGCCAGCCGAGAAACAAAGGAAAGGCAGTTCATATCTGTGGCTTATTTATTATTTACTCTTGACTGGACTGTACGAATTGCGAATAATCAATTATTGTCATTCGTAATTTAACTTTGTATTAAGATGGCGAACAAATTTTAAAGGTTTTGGTCCTGTTCGATTCAAATTTTAAATAATACAAACTGGCCAGGGGGACTATGTTCCGCCGATTTCCTTTACAACATTTGAAATTTCAAAAACGGCGTCAGAGTTTTACAATAAACTAAAATAAAATCAAATCAAATTGAACATGTAAAATATAGTGGCAGATTCCTGTGATGTGATGTGATGAGTCCTGTTGAGACTTGAGACTTTTTTAATTGTAAATTGGAGTAGGAAAGCTCCTCAGCACCCAGGAAAAGTGGTGGAAACTGTTTTTCATAATATATCACAGTAGTTACTAGTCAGTAGTCAGTATAGTTCGCACTTGCTACTTTTTGTGCAAATCGTATTATATTTTTTATTCGGCTGAGAACTGAGATCTGAGAAACTATGTATTTTGTTCTACACTCTACATATTACATATATCATATATATGCATAGTGCATAATGTGCAATATACATGATGAACTTTTGATGCATGTATTTCCTACGATAAAAAATAAAGTGTATATATGCAATATGAAGCGATATGCATCTAATATCTAATATCTGATTATGAGGAATTTACATACATTTTACGACGTGAGATTCATAACATAACAGAATCACACTATATTGTGCAACAGTAGTGAATTACATAAATTCATGAGTCTTATGAGTATGAGTATGAAGTATGGATATTGCATAGGGTGGAAGCCGGGTTAATCATACAAATCTTGCTCAATCTTGGCACTGTTCAAGGTTCACTGTTCAGTGGTCAGTGGTAATGGGCAATATTGAAGATATAGTAGAAACTAGACAGGGGAGGTTTGGGGATTTGGATTTGGGAAATGTAACAAAAACAGTAAACAGTGGAATTAATTGCCTACGGCTCTATCTCCTAAATCCTAGATCCTGTAGATACTTACATAGTACACAGCATACAAAATACAAAATACAGAAGACATGCTGGTGAATATTATGCATTATACAATTGCCTAATTTTTTCCCGATTCCGGTTTATCTGTTAGAGTTCAGCATGAGCATCAAAGGCACATGTTGTACAATGTACATATGGCACATTGTATCAGCACATGATCTACAATCTACAGCACATTTTTGGCTCATCTTTATTGTAGTTTGTATTTTGTGTTGTAAGTTGTAAGTATGCTCTGTGGAAAAAAACAAGATGCCTCTGTAACATTTCTACTTTCTACGAGTAAAAGATTAAAATTTTCCTCCTTCCCCCACAGCCTACAATCTACAGTGCAGTGTAAAATGTGAATCTATCAAAGTGCTTCAAAGGTTAGGGTCAAATGAAACATGAACAAACAAGAACCAACAACAGTAACAACAATGCGGAAAAAATCAAAGCACCCAAATTGACTCTAGTATCTAGCACAATTTAATTGCCGTACTAAGTTATACTTTGTACTTCATATTTATACAGTTGGAGATTGGAGACGCAGGGAGGAACTTTGAAGGAACAAAATATCATTACAAGTAAAATGTGTGGCGTAATGATGTGTAGTTTCTAGCTCAAGTTTGAGTAAAAAGCATAGAATATTCACAAACATTACAGTGAGAGTCATTAAGAACACTAAAAAAAGCGTGAGAAGTATACATTTTTCTGCATTTTGTAGTGTGTGAAGTGTAAAGGAAAGTCATGGTTTGCAGTAGTTAAAAGTTTCTGAAAATGTTTTGTGTTTCATGTTTTGCATAACGATGTCGTCAATAATTATAATGTAAAATGTAAAACTCTAGGATGATTTTTCATATTTAAAGAAAAACTGAGATTCCTTTCATTAGAATTAAAAATTGGAAATTGGAAAAGAGGAAGAATGAGAATTTATTCATGATTCATACACACATTTTCATTTGTACAGGTTTGTTCTAAATCCTAAATTCACAGAAAATTGTGTTTTTATTTAAACTCAACAGCATTTCAAGAATCTAGAATCTAGAATCCAGAATATTATGTGGTAAAAGGTAAAAGTTGGGAATTGAGTGCACAAAAATATCCATGATTGGAAAGGGAATAGAAATTTTTAGGCACACATACAAAATACATAATAAAATACATTTTGAACATTATTTGACATTCCTGATGATTGATGATTGGTGAGAGGCTCTGATTTTTAATTATTATGATGCACATTGTATACACAAAATAATGTACAATTAAGGATCAACTGTCCAATAGGAACCTTTCAGTAGCACTAACAAAGTCCGGTAAAAATTCCAAGTGATCATGTCCGCCCTCTTTTACTGTATGAACCCTAGTAAATAAAAGCAAAAAAAAAACCCGGATGAATAAACTGTCACTGGTGGGAAATTTGGACACTTTTGGAATTTGATATTGGTTTGAGCTTTGAAAAATAAATAATGTCACATGATAAAAATGAAAAATGTCTGAACTATATAACACCAAAAGATTAAAAGCATATAATAATTATGTGCATACTTTAAATTAGACATCCATTTGACATAGTCTTCAGCATCACTTTTAGGTACGACGAGATCTTTCTCACTTCGAATGTACAGGGTAGGAGTTTTTACTTTGGACAGAACAGCAGAAAACTCCTTTTTAAAAACTTCATCACCTCGTTCATCATTACATTTCTTCCAGTCCTTGAGCATTTTTTCAACGTATGGCTTTTCATAGTCACGAAGTAGGGCTTTTCTCTGGGACGGTGACCAATATTCCAAGTCAACCATCACTGTGTTCACGAAAATATAACAAAAAGAATAGAATGAAAATATTAAATATGAAATATTATGCTCTTTTCATTGTGCAGTATCAGTTGAATACTGAATACACGGTAGCTTTGTCACATGACTATAATGACTGTGAGAATTGAGAATAAAGTGTGGAAATATTAATACGTATCACATTCACATACCCTGCATAATCTTTTTTGTATGAGCACTGTATCCACTTGGACTGTTACACATCACTAATTTATTCACTCTGTCCGGGAACTCTGCGGCCAAGAAGGCACCCGAAATCCCCCCATTTGACCAGCCAATCATGCTATATTTCTCATAGCCCAGTTTCTGAAAGATTTTCAATGGCACAATTTCAATTATTATTGAGTTTTTCAATGGTCTATGTTCATCAATTTTCAGCTTTTCACTGATCTTAATATTTGACTGGATTTTTTAATTTTTCACGAATATGACGATTGACGATTGACAACTGACCTCCATTAATTTAGCAGCCAGGACTGCATCGATTTGGAGAACAAAGTCTTTAGTGAATACATTTCGGTCTGGTGGCCTTGAGCGTCCGTAGCCGGGTGGATCCCAGCCGATGAGTGTGAATTTCTCTAGGTTCATCTTTTTGGCTACCGGTGCAAAGTTACCAGCAATTGAGCCTATAAAAAAATAAACAGAAACCGGTACACTGCATTAGTACCTACACTGATCGTGGGTGAAATATTTATAAAATGTTGAAAACGTAGATCATCGATCTTATCAATTTAATTCAAGAATTACCAACAAGTCCGGGTAAGCACAAAGCTACGTGTGGTCCATTTCCGAATTTTTGCCAGTTCAATTTAATCCCATCCACTTCCACTTTAGCTAAACATGAGGAGGACGTGGAGAAGGAGCAATTGGTGCCAAAAACCTTGGAGGCTTGATTAAAACCCACACTCAAGTTTGTACACTTTTGAGTTAATTTCAACATTTTCACTTTTCACCACCAAAACTCTGATTTAGCCAACAGTTAAAAGATGATAAAAAATATACTACTTTCTAAATAATATAATATTTTATGGATTTTGTAGGAAAAAACTACACATTTTCAATTTTCAACCTACGACCACATCCCATTTTCTACATACTAGAAACTACACACTAGAAACTATAAACTCACACACTTGCACGTCAACACTGGACACTGCACTGGACGCTCAACACTCAACACTCGCTTGACAAATTCAGCTCTAAAGTTCTACTCTCACGATTAAAAACTTGACTTTGACTTGTTTTGAGAGTGAAACGGAAAATAAAAACATAAATGTGTACACATGTTTTTAGATTTTAGACACTGAGAAACCGAGAATAAAAATTAATAGTTTTTTTTGTTGTTCAAGTTGAAGGAATGAGATATTTGTATTGCCCGTGTCAGTCAAATTCTGTATCATGTAAAACAATGGAAAATGAAAGTGGAAAATGGAAAAAATAGTTTTTTGTCCTTCCACGTGAACGCATTACACTTTGCACTCAACTTGAGTCAAATACTACATACTAAATACATATGCGAGGAATCCAAGTCTCCAGACTCCAAACTCCAAACTCAAACCTATTAAAAAAATACAAAAAGAGTAGATCGGAAATTCCATGTTTTACATACCGGTCTGGATTTTTTATCCGCTCTTTTATATTATGATACATGTTATTTTTTCATTGTTTTATAGATGCAAATACACAGTCTGCGCAGCTTTTCTGATTCTTATTCTTGATTCTTGATTCTGCTATGATGATGTTTTCTGTTTTCTATGTAGTTTTTGTATAGAATACAGAATATATCATATGATGCATAAAATTTAGCTATATGTGTGAAACTTGTTTTGGATTTTGGGATTGTTGCATGTTCAACTTTTTTTCTCCAGCACTCAGCATCCAGCACCTTCAACTCTTCAACTCTTCCACTCTTCAACATTCAATGTTAAATACATGGGTCAAGATGGTATACAGTACAGAGCAACAATGTTTGTCCTTCTCCACTGTCTCATAACTCAGAACTCACTCAATTGTCAAAGCCAGACGAGAGCAAAGCAAAGCAAAGTAATGCAGAGAGCAGAAAGTGAGACGCTTAGAAAGAGCGATTTGAAAATTATTTATATTTTAAAGTTTGGTACAAACTACAAACAACTACACAAAAAATAAAATGGAATAAAAAGCATTTAAAATTGTAAGAAACGGCAGAACAACCAAACACTAAAAGTCAAATGAAATGGAAAGCAGAAGGTAAAAACTGGTCCAACACTGACTTTTAGAATTCTGAATTTTCTTACAATTAGACACTCTCCTCTTTTGTGTACATTCAATATTCAGCCCGTTTTTATTGCACTTGACAACATCAATAAGAGTTATGCAAATTCATTCGGGCAGTACAAAATTTATTCAGTTTTCACAATCTTTGATCTTTGAGCCCTTGAGCAGATTTCTTCTGACTTGTGACTTGTAACTTGTAACCTCCAAAATAAAAACTAGCGCAATTCATGTCTCAGGATCATTAACAAGTATTAATTATTAGACAAAAAACAATTAGGACGAGTATAAAAGTATAAAAGTACTAATTATTTCCTCTCATTCCCTCTGAAAATCAACAATTATTAGCAAAAAATAATAGAAGAACAGGCACGGGACATCTTATATGCATCTCGTGTCTCCAAGTCTTAAAGAAAAAAGAAGAGTGAGACGTCTAAAATCTAGATTCTAGAAACAAAAACAAAAACTTTTTTTCTCATTACATCAACTTGAACAATTTGAACATTGAAGATTGCACATGATAATTCTACATTCTAACAGAAAGCATTTTTTCTACCAAAAAAACTTTAGTGTTTGTGTAATGAAGAGGTGAGAGGTTTTAGTTTTTAGACATCTCGCATCTTACATAATCAATTAATTTACATGATACGCCACACTATTTATTTTGCATAATAAAAAGTAAAAAATAGAGCTGATGTCTATATCATATCACATATCATGTACATGTCATATTTTAAGCACAGTAAACAATAATAAAAATAATAATCCAACAATAAGAAAGAGAAAACGGAAAAAAATCAGTCCCCAAAACCCCAAACCAAACCACAAATTATTAAGTATAAACAACTCTAATGAACTAGAAGTAAAAAATTGCCGATACTCGGGAATCCCACATCCCACCACTTTGTGGTTTGTACATTTCACTAACGAGTTGCATTAAAAAATATTGCAGACATGATTGGGAATTGGAATAAAATATTTTATCAGATTCAAAGTCAGTTCTGAGCCACAATGTAATGCATAATGAATAATGCATGGCAACAACAACAACTCGTTTTTAGTATGTATGGAGCATGGAGTGTATTTTTATCTATAAATTCAAATGCATCGAAAGCTCCTCTTAACTCTTAACACATGTTTAACTTGAGCATCAATGCTCTAAGCTCTAAACACCAATGTATCCTTTTGTTTTATTAACACGAAATGGATCTATTTAGCAAACAAATTAAAAAGTAAGCTCTTTACAATTTACATGTGTAAAAATGGTAAAGCATCAAATTGTACGCATAATACTGTTACGTTGTTTTGTTATCTCCTGTGATTATGGATTTGGTGGTCATGGTGATGATGTTCTTTTGTGGCTTCATCCTTTTCAATTTTGCCCACCAAAGCATCACTTAACCACTTGATGTGAGACTCTGCTCCTTGTATAAAATTCTGCATGAAATCAAATTCCACCGTTTTCAGAAATTTTTTCACATCATCTCGCTGAAAGCATAAAAAATCCAAAGACAAACTTTCAAATAAATCATTAAATGTGCAAAAATGTGTTT
This sequence comes from Sminthurinus aureus, assembly GCA_034698265.1. NCBI lineage: Eukaryota > Metazoa > Arthropoda > Collembola > Symphypleona > Katiannidae > Sminthurinus > Sminthurinus aureus. The sequence continues at coordinate 10,007 of JAQGBH010000387.1, read as the reverse complement.
GTTGGAGTCGGAAGTTGGAAACGTCTTATGAGTAAAGTCAAGCCAAGTCAGTGTTTCTCTGATTAAAGATTAAATGCCAGTACATAATCAATAATCAATAAAACCAAAACCAGTGTCGAAACGAACCAGGTTGCCTCAAAACTCAAAACTCAACAGACTCAAAATTCAAACATCGTTTTACCTGGAGAATCTCATTGGCTTCTTTGTCGTAATGTTCTGAGTCTCTTTGACTTCGAAAGGAATGCATTGGATGTCCGAAAGATCCAGAGGAACAAAACCAAAAAATGCAAATGAAGCATAAAATGTTGTTACGTCCTGACATTCTTCCGTTTTTACAAGTCAAGTTGAGTTTTTATTTACTTCCAAATTCAAAATTCCAAATCTCTTACAATCAAATCCAATATGATGCAATTTGCAAAAAAGTTTTTGTTTGCTTACATGAACTTGTTTATTTTTACGCCAATATGATGCAAATGTGACATTTCATATTTCATATTTCTTTTCATTTTTCATTTGATTTGGTATTACAAAAACGTCTAAAATAAACAAACAAATACATTACAATTTACACACACAAATTATTACGTCTGCTCTGGCCTGTGGTCTATACCTATAGCAACCAAAATATCTGTAATCTGTAATCTGTAGTGTCTAGTGTCTAATAGTGTCGAGTATCGATAATGAGTGCCACAGTGCAAATCACAAATTTGTGTAGTTTGTACTAAAGTATCGTAAAGTATCATGTAGTATAGAGGAAAGAGTAGAGAGTAAAGGGTGACTCAGGTCAGGTTGGCAAAGGATGTTCTATATTCTATACTGATTACTCATGCTGTGTAACAAATAACAAATATTATAAATATTATACTATAGCTTGTACAGTTTTACTTTGATAATTGATAATGCATGTTTGCTGTTTGCTGTATACTTACTGTATTTTGTCCTTGAATGAATATCAAATAGTATGTAGCATATCTACGTGATATGTTGGTAACACTACTGTTGTACGAGCGAGAGTGCTAACATTACAATTATGATGTATTATTTAGTTTGTCTGTTCCACTATGCACTGGACACTGGACTAGAGACAAGAGGACAGAGTACAAGTATGAGGATTTTAACTGTGATTTACAAGATCGGCCTGTTAGCACAGTTCAAATGAAATTCAGATTTTTTCCACTGCGGGCTGGGTTCTAATCAGCCCACAGGCCAACACTAAATCTCTTAAACTTTTGCACTTTTTTCCCTTTCAGTAAAACTTTTTTTGGAAATTTAAATAATTTTTTTGCTTTTAAAGTCATATTAGTCACAAGTCACAATTAGATTTAGTTTAAGCCTTCATATTAAATCACAGTATTTTACATTTGAAATTACATTGTCCACAAACTCTACAAACTACAAACTCTAAACTCTCGCGTATAGACGCGACGCTTTTCATTTTCCATGTACTCTGTGAAAACAAAATGTACACTGAAAACTGAAAACTGACTTTAATTTAATGTTAAAATCGCGTGGTGTAACCATGGGAATGTTTTGGAATATGAAATGTATTTGTGATTTGTGTGGTATTTGGTTTGTTTACGGTTTTGTGGGTTGTGGGACAAAACAAACAGTTTAAAAATTTTTAGATCTGAATTTGACTCGAGTCTCGAGTTGGACTTTGGATTTTGGATTGGTGTCCGAAATGACATAACAAGGGAAAAAAGTGAGGAAAGAAGTGGATTATAGATTTTTGTCAGTCTTAAAGCGCTAGAGCTCAAGCTTATACCGCATAATTAAGAAAAGAAGCAAGATGCCGTGTCGAGGGAAAAAGTCCAAAAATCATCGACCTTGCAAGTCCTTGATGGACGACAGTGTTGAAATATTTGATGAGTATTCCAATCTCCAAGTCGGAACTGAATGCGAATCCAATTTTCATGGTCACAAAGTCGGATACTTGGAGAAAAAGAGTAAGGAAAAAACTAGGATTTTAAAGTACTTTCGAGACCATTGACACATTTTGTATTCTCCTGTATTGAAAACTGAAAATTGTATTATGCTACTGACTTTAGGTGAAAATTTTACGCACATCGTTGATTTGGACAGCTATGAATTTCACAAAATCATTGTCTACGATTTCCTCGGCACAATTCTACAAAGTGCGGCTTTTCGGTATATATAGTAAATATATAGTACATTGTATTAAGTTCTCAAGTAATCTATTTTCCTGTTTTACGGGAACTGTTTTACATCTATTCAGTATTTCGTACTTCGTATTCTGTACAGATATTTTATTTTGGCTCTGGTTCTCATCAACGCCGTTCTCATCGGGCTACAAACGGTTGAATCCTTTGAAACCAAATTCGGCACTTACTTTGCCGTGATAGATCATATAATTTTAAGTATTTTCATATTTGAAATCCTATTGAAATGGGCCCATGATTTCAAAATGTTTTGGGTGGTCACCTGGAACGTTCTAGACTTTATCATTGTTCTTTTGGTCATCCTTTCGTCCATAATTCCAAATGAAGGGATTTTTGGTGCGGATTCAAATAGTAAGGGAATTCTGCGGGTGGTTCGGGCTTTTCGAAGTCTACGATCCGTCAGGTAAAAACCATAAAGTAACTCATAATTCACATGGGCATTGTGCATTGATGTGATAGAATTTCAAATGTTTTTGTTTTACATTTTACACTTTGCATGTGCAGTTCATTCAGCAGCTTGGCAATTGTGACTCACACGATCGTCAAGTCAATCGGTGACATGATGAGTATTTTGTTTGTGCTCATGATTTTCATGGTGGTTTTGTCCGTGATGGGCGTCATTCTCTTTGAGATCAATGAGATAAATGAACACACGCAGATTTTTAACAGTCCACTCACCGCATGGCTTCTCCTCTTCGTCTGTATCACTCAGGATGGATGGGTCGACTACATGGAGGCTTTTAGATCAAAGGTGAGTTTTCTAATCTCTAATATCATCATGAAAATTCAAAATTCAAAATCATAACTTTCTTTTTTATTTTGACGATTAATCTTTATAATAATTCGTAATTCGTAATTTCAGCCTGGTGGTTCGTATTTTTGGCTGCTAATGATTTACATTATAATTGCTATTGCTGTGGGTGCTTTCATCTTCTCAAATCTTATCATCGCGGTGGTTGTAGCCAATTTGGAAATTGGTGTAGCGGAAATCCGAGCAGAAAAAATTGCGAGTCAAAATCCACTCGCAAATCATGTATGAAAATATAAAATATTATTCACTAACAACTTTCAAACATTATAGCTTTTCAGTTGTTATTATTTCATTTTTCATGTTAATTCAAGGGCGAAGGATCTTCTCAAACTGTGGACATTCACACAACTTACTCCATCTTCTCAAATGAAAATTTACCCCTTCGAGCTCAGCGCCCTATGAAAATCCCATCTCTGAAACACATTTCGGAACGACGTCTACATGCGTACATTCACTGTGAGTTTTCAGTTTTAAACAACAATAAAAAATAAAAATTATGCATCTCATTGCTGCAAATTGTAAAAAAGGTTCAATTTTACGCCAATGAAATAAACAGTGACATAATTTGGAATTTTGAATGAATTTCTAAAGACTAAAGACATTTGTGATTGACAATTATTCAAGTGATTGTTGCTCTGGAGCAAAATATGCTGGAACACATGCTGATTGAAACGGATCTGGAGAAAATCATGGGTGTCATCGTCAGCATTGTTAAACAGGTAGATGAAATTAAAAAGAATGATACAAAACAAATGAAATCTGACAATCTAAATTGATTGTTTATTTGCGGATTAATTACAGCTGGAGAAATTCAATCCGTCGTTGGTGGAAGAAGCGACAAAAGGTGCAAAAGTACTGAAGGAACTCACACGACTCGGAAGTATTCCAGTGCCAGTGGATGCCTTTGATCGCATGGAACTTTTAGATGATGTGAATATAATATTTCTGCATGAATTATTTATTTATTTAATAAGCTTTTGATTCTGCTAATTATAATTTCATACACCAACCTTCAGATATATTCTTTTTGATTTTTTAGCTACGTAAAATTCGACAAAGTACCTGGAATATACACAGAGACAAATCCTGAGAATTTACATTTTGCATGACGAGATTTAAACAGTGTTTCCGTTTCAAATGTATTTACTCGAGATTGGAGATATAAATAAATGGATACTCGCTGGTCGTCGCTTACAAGCTAAACTAGATTTTAGATTTTATAACTTTTTTACTTTTTATTTTGAATTTTAATCAAATATCAAATAATGTCAACTACCAAAAAATAAAAAATCACAATTGATTTTAATTCATCATACTAAAAAATAAAAAACAGTAAAAAGTACAAAATGGGTACAAATTTTTAGTTCCTATCAAACATAAATATCATAAAATTGGTGACTGGGTTGTTGCGTGGATATTTGGTGGGTGTCTTTGCCTGATAATGATTTTATGACTTGGTGGCATGAGGGACGCAGACGGAAATCGGACTTCAATCTCCGGTTTTCCTTTCTCAGGGTCATACGTTACGGAAAAGGACTGGAAAATTGTTGCTGTTTTGATCAGCAAACTCCCTCTTGCCAAAGTCTCGCCTTCATTCAAATAAAAATCATCACGATAATCAGTAACAGTTAAAATTATGGGCATTAAGTGTTTAAAAGTGAAATATTTTGCTAAGAAGGTATATACTAATGGCGTATAGTTTATTGTAATTTGTACAAACCCAAGCAAACTCGCTTTCCAATTCCGAACGGAACAAAGGCTTCATGTTTTATCAAAGTGGTTCCATCTTCACTGAGGAATCGTTCTGGACGGTAAACATACGGATCACCCCACGTCTCTTCACAATGGTGAATTGCAAAAATATTCCCCACAACCCATGTGCCCTGTGTCACATTAACATAAATAATTATTTTTAATTATTTTTGTTATTACTCATTGTGAAACTAATAATAAAACCACAAAATAAAAAATAAGCTGACCTTTGGAATGTCAAAGTTTGCAATTTTTGTGTCCTCAGACGCTGCATGTACCAAGCCAAAGGGAAGGAGCGAGGATTTTCTCAGTGTTTCATTTATTACAGCTTCTGTGTACACCAATCTGAGAAATATTACGCAGTGAGTAATAAAGGATAAAACAAATAAGTCAGCGTTCAACGTTGCGTTTTTGGTCAATTAGATGAATACTTTATAATTTGTGTGTACTTTGATCGGTCTTGTAGACTCGGCAGGTTTCCATTCAAAACAAAATCAAGTTCCCGTTGAAGTTTTTGTTGGATTTCCGGGTGAACAGCAAGATAAAGAAAAAGCCACCGGAGAGTGGTACTAGTCGTTTCAGTTCCTGCCAGGAAAAAATCTAACACAAAAATTCAAGGTTTACTTCTTACTATATAAAATATAAAGCATATAATGTCTTGTTTTTTTTTGTTCTTTGCAACAAGTGTATTTGTAATTGGACTAAGGGCGCGTTTGCTGTTTTCCAGTTTCAGGCAACTACTGTATGGTTTTCAGATTATAGATGTTCGTGTGTTTTAATGCTGCTCGATTTTTTATTCAACTCTAATGAGTTCATAGCCCTTCGAAAAACCACATGAAAAAAACATAAAGAAATCTCGAATATGAAAGAATTTTATTGGGCTGCAAATTTCAAACGGCGTCGAACTGAAGCAGAATTTTAATGAAAATTAACGCTCAAGTTTTTAGAAATTTGGATTTGCTCTTTCAAAGGGTGTAGGTTTCATCGAAATCTTAGGTGTAATTTGTTTGGTCGAAAAATCGTTACGTATTTTAATGGTGAAAAGAAGTTGTAAAAAATATTATTGTGAATAAATTGTTTACCTCGAACGACGCTTTCAAAATTTTGGTCTAAATGAAAAATACAAGAAACAATAGATCATCAAAATTTTGATTCAAAATTTGGATTAGAAGTGTAAAAATATCTAGAATCTAGAATATCTAGCGCCTGGAGTGAAAAGTGAAAGTAAGCGCTTACACCCGACTGTTTTGTAGAACGGAGAATTTTTATCATTTTTTTCGGTTGTTTCTCGTATTTTCTCGAGAAACGAGGCAGCTAAATCATCTCGTCGACCCTCCCCATGACTTAAAATTCGCTGATTTACGAAATCTCGAGCAAATTCTGAATACATTTTTGCAGCGAGCTCAAACTCCTTGTGATGAAACAGTTGTGGAAGAAATTTTGCAAGCCACGGGTAAAACATTTCAACAGCCGTTGAATTCCCATGTTCATTCAATCTACATATAAATAGAATGTAAAAGATTATCATTTATATTATGTTTTATTTCGTATAGGTGATTGGAAATTGGAAATAAATTCAAGCGCTATTCAAACTTCAAAGTTCAAAGCCATGAAAAAATAGCAGAGTATAAAAAATAAAACGCCTTACTTGATTAAAACATCGACAATGCCTTGCGCTACTGGATCCTGATATTTAAATCTCTCCCCTGCGAAAACTTGCCACAAAACATTTACGACTGACACACTGAAAAATCCGTTTGTACAAAAAGGCTGAGCTATTTTCCCTCTGAGTAGTTTAATAAGCTCTTGAGTTTCTTCAGCAATAGAGGATTCCATGGACTTTGTACCTATTCCGTATTCTTTTAGCTGTTTCACGGCAAAACGACGTAATTCTCTCCAGCTTTCTCCAGACTGAATTATTATACCTTTTTTAATAGACCCAAAAAACCTTTATAATTTTTGTATTATAAAAACTTCAAATGTGTAATGATTTTTCTTTTTCATTCTTTACCCTTTACCTCGACATTTATTATTATGGAACTTTTCGAAAATTTCAGTATGTGGGCGAGCACTTAGAGCTGAATTATTGAAAGCGTCTTTCAATACTTTTACATCGCTGATTATCACACCTCTGAAAAATCCAAAATGTACAACAAGAAAATTATTAAAAATGTAAAGTTCTAAGGTTCTAAACACTAAAGTAAACAAAAATATGAAAAAAGTGCGTACCGAGTATATCCAAAATCAAAGGCCATAACTTTTCCATATGATTTTCCCAACTTTTTGAATCCATTTAAAATTTGAGATGGTCTATAAATGAGAATATGTAGAAAGTTTCCCAAAATCCCGAATGGTCGAGGACCTTTTTTAAAGAAATTTGAAATTTTTTTATCCATTATAATGTATGATGAATGATAAGTGATAAATTTTAACAACTTTTAATGCTTTTTTAAACTAGTAATAATACACAGAACGTAAACAATACCCGGCGGATAATTTTTCCCTCTTTTTGGACTCTCCAGAAACAGAATCCCGAGACCAAAGCAAATCAATGAAAACAGAATCGTGAGCAGCATTCTGAAGAGTCTGAAGAGTAGTACTTGGAGAACAGTACTGAATTTTGAATAATTTCTACACTTTTACTTTACTTTTTAGTTTTTATTGGCACAAAAATTGTATTATTTTTTAAATGTTTTTTCCATTATTGTATCAAATCTTCCAGTAATCAATAAACTGTAATAAATCTGAAGGATATTCGGGGAATTGGGAATGGAATAATATTATGTTGTACTTGTTCTCGTCAATCCTCAAACTTTAAATAAAGTGTTCTACGCAACACGCAAAATGCAAGAAATGATGTAGAAAATGTTTACACACGAGTCTCGCAAATAATAACTTGATCTGTAACAGTGGTCAGTTTCGTTTTTCGTTCCTCGTTTCATCTCAAACCTCAACATGTTTAATTTTTAGCTCATTTAAATAAAGGAGTAATTAGGGATTTACGTTTTACGTTCTTTGAACAAATAAAATAAAGTGTACAAGTTTTTTTGAGATTTGAGACCCCTGCTTTTAAAAACAGAATTACCGTGTTTTTCTCGGCAACTCGGAGTAGTTTTTATCTTTTACAATGGTAGTATTTTTTACACAATCCTAAATGAACCTCATTTGCTCATGTTCATTTTAGAATTGGTGCATGTTTTCTGTATCTGATTCTGGCTATGTACTGGATGTTGGGTTTATACTTTTCCGTATTCCGTTTGAAATTGGAACATAAAATATGAAATAATATAACAAGTATGTGTAATGTGTAAGGGTTGTTGCATGTTATTTGTTATTTCCTGCAACCTACAACTTGAACTATTAATTGTTACAGCATTCTTGACCTTTCCTCTTTGCTTCACGCTCTTCAATCTGCGCGTAAAACTACTGAAAACCACTTAAAAAAGACAAAAAACGGGAAACGACCAAGAAAAAATGAGCAGTAAATCCTCACGGAACAAGCATCAACAGATTCACAGATTCATCCAAAAACTCCCAAATGAAATGTTTACAGGTGAAAACATGAATCAAGTTACATGTGTCGTAGGTTTCAACTTTCAAGTTCACACAGTTTTCACAATAGCTCGTACTGCTCGTAGTAGTTTGTAATAAAAACATGTTTATTTTATATTTTATATTGCAAATTACAATCACGTGTCATGTTATAATATTATTATGTGTAAAGTAAAAATAAAGTTTATCGACTAAAAATATATAGGAAATGTAAAATGTGAAATATAAAACAAAGGTAGTAAAAGTAGTAATTAATATAAATTGTAAGTTAAAAAATGTAAAATGTACAGAGTATTTTGTTATTAGTTGATTGGACAAGGAGTAACTCCATCGCCTTTGTTGACTCGACTCCTTTTGTCACATCCGAGTTTCTGTTGATTCCAGTACAAGGCTTCGTGTCCTTCTGGAGCTTCTGGGCAACTTAAATCAAAGTCACGCTGAGCAGTTGTTTGATTGTTAAATTGTTCTCTGTAGGAATAACGTGGACTGCATTCATCTTCTGCCCTTTGGTACCAGTCACCTTTGATCATAAAACAAAAACATATGAAAAATATGAAACAATACAATAAAATGTACTGATCACAGTTTGACATTTATATTTTGTACACGATATAGTCAATACTAAATATACTCAATATTCAATACAAAAAAAAACTCACATGGTGCGATGCAGTTTGGATCTTGTCGGTAAAGTTGTTGGATTGCTCGTGACAAGTTTTCAAAGTAGTCACAACTACCTCCATGAATTGAATTCAAGTCTGGATTCCAAAACAAATCTCCAGTGGCATCATTACCATTACATTCAAGAGTTTCCCATCGACTAGTTTCTTTATTGCATTTTTGATAACATTGACAATTTCCTTCAAGTTGACATTCATCTGGATTACACACATCTGGTGCTGGAGTCGTCGTAGTGGTTGTTGTCGTTGTTGGTATGTCGCATCCACAATAACCACCCTCAAAATCCCGAGTAACACAAGCCATTTCAGTCATTTGTTTTTTTTCGCAACGTACAAAATGTGTGGCACATCTCGTTGGATGCGTGTAGTTTCCATCGGGCTGGAATGAACAGTCAAATTCCAGCACTGGAGGCTCCTCAATACTTCTAGCATGTGCATGATGACCCACTGGATGAACTGATAATAATAATAATAGTTATTAATAAATATTTGACATAATCAATATACAGTTTTTGTGCATGGAATTAAAATTTAGGAAAGTCAATATTGTTTATTTGATATTATTATTTATGTATTTTTTTTTGCTTACTGTGACTCTGTACTCTGGCGAAAACAAAAGAGCTTTGCGCTACAACTAAAACAAAACAAGAAACTGAAATGAAATTCATTTTCAAAAACGTTTATTTCACTCTTATGACACTGATGATTATTTTTCTAAATAAACCAGAGTTAAATATTTTTCTCTACTGTCTGACTAAAGAAAACTAACTGTAATTTCCAGCTATTCGGATTTGGCTTTTTATACAGAGTGATAGACACCGTGAAACGTGAAAGGATCCGGCGTTCCCAAGAAAAAATCTTCGATTATTTGTACATCCCATTTTATCATATTGTGATTTGTGATACAGCGGATATTGTATGTTGACAAATAACTTCGCAATTGGAAGCTTGGGAACAGTCTGGATCAGCCCGACCTAAAAATGTGTCGCTTATTTGGTTAAAAATTAAAAACTTTTTAAAATCACTCAAAAT